>CM031374.1:33254961-33406134 GCA_018208015.1 Medicago ruthenica | reverse complement strand
TTATTAAATGGAATTAGCTTATCAACTAACCTAGCCGGTTCTATACAAATGCAACATGTCAAGCCCACAAGGTTAGTCATCTCATTGATCAAACATCAAAGGAATGGAAGACACATTTGATAAATCAACATGTGCCGCAATTGATTCTCAACACTCCTCTCCCTCACTTAGTTACGGAGGATAAGTTGGTTTGGAAGACTAAAAAGAATGGTATGTATGGACAACAAAGTAAATAATTCTCATTTGAGAGGACGAAGGCAACGAGAACTTATCTGGAACCTCAAGATCCCCTTAAAGGTTAAAAATCTAGTGTGACGGGTTTGTAGGGGTTGTTTTCCATGAGAGTCCGTCTTAGTGGTAGGGGCGTATCATGTCCAACATAATGTGTAATTTGTAATGAGAGCTATGAGGATAGCATTCACACCTTGCTAGAGTGACCGCGAGCAGTACATATTTGGCGGGCAACAAACTTATGAGAAGATATTGATAAAGCACTTCGGGAACAATATAATATGGAGGTCGCAATTTTTATGTTGTCGAAATGTGTTTCATGAATGATCAAGTGTTATTGTTAGATGACGCAGGCATGGCTACAAATGATCAACCATGGCTGAGCAGGGGTCAAAGGTGGTTGAGATTGGCGTCAGACATATATAAGTGTAATATTGACACGTCTTTTTCTTCCTCTCTTTATAAGGTAGGGATTGGTATGTCCATAAGGGATGATGCATAATGATTTATGCTTGCAAAGACTGTTTGGTTCTCTCCTCTTGCTCAATTGAGGTGCTCAATTGAGGTGGGGGAAACCATGGCATTTTTTTTAGAAGCTAAATTAGCCCACATAAATTGACAATGGGAAGAATCGAACTTGAGACGTTGAGGAGGAGCACTGTAAGACCCATACTAACTTAATCTAGAATATTAGCATGCGCATTAACTGATACTGGATACATCAAATTTTTCAATAATAATATACAATAACCGAATGAATACAGATTTGCTCGTTTATACAAAAATCAAGTACCACTAAAATACTTATACAAAGTCTGATAAACTCCTAAGCTGGTACATGACAAGCAACTGCACTCCATCCAGCGTCTTCCTGAAGAACTTCTTCACAAACCTCTTGCTTACCTGTAAACCTGCACCAGAAGGATTGGGATGAGACATAATGTCTCAGTGAGCTCCACTTAACCTACTGTTGGCAACCACGGGGAACCTAGGGTCGCCATGCCTACCCGGTTGGCAATCTTGGGGATACCTATGATCGCCAAACCTTAAACTATTCCCATAAGGGATTAAACCTGCATGTTCCTGCAATCCTGTGTAGTCGTAAAAACTAGACTACTTCCTGTTAACTTAGTGATCAAGGGGAAATCTAGGATCACAGCATATCTCTTTCATATTCATAACATATTCATAATCTCATACTTAGTGATATGGGGACATCCTATGATCACTTTCTGATAACTGTTATCTGATGACTACTTTGTCATAATCTCATGTAATAAATACATATACATCTTCTTAACATAAAGTTAAAAAGTTAGCATTGAACATACAATTACTTATCTTGGTTCATTCTATGGAGTGCATCCGGGTGGAGTAACCCCGAAGTACATCTCCCATCATACCGGTGAAATTCCTATCATATCAGGCTAACACCGGACTCATCTTATCGTTGTGTGGACAACCCTCTCGAAGAAGTCCCATCCGGCATAATCTGGAGTCTGCTGAACACAATTTATCTTGCATGTGAACAACACTCTCGACGAAGTCCCATCCGGCATAATCCGGAGTCTGCTGAACATGCTTAAACCTTACATGTGGACAACCCTCTCGGAGAAGTCCCATCCGGCATAATCCGGAGCCTGCTGGACATGTTTAATCTTTAACATACGTGTGGACAACCCTCTCGGAGAAGTCCCATCTGGCATAATCCGGAGCCTGCTGGACACGTTTAACATAATCTCATAAACTTACGTGTGGATAGCCCTTTCGGAGAAATCACATCCGGCATAATCCGGAGTCTGCTGAACACGTATAATCTTTATAATATAATTCTTAACTTTTCATATGTATATCTGATACATCATTCTGAACATATGCACATCTGATGCATTCATCACGTAATTAATCATGTGATACTTAACCTATAATATAAGGTTCTAAGCTTATCGTTCTCATAAGCCACTTACTTGGTCGTTGGTAAACCAACCCTTAAGCCAATCTGAAGCTTTGAATGTTGAAACATTCCTTGTACTTACGTACACTTAATTGTGTACACTTAAATCTTGTTTTCCTATCAAAGGATCTAGACATATCGTTACCATATGTCATGCTTAGGGCTTATAAACCCATCTATAACAATTCATGTTCTTCTTATCTGAAATCTTGTGGGAAAACTACCCATCACTCTGTATGATACATATCTTATTCCTATATTAATCCTTGAAGGTTCACGAGTGTCTCTACCCCAAAGCATATCAAAGATCATTAGCATGGTACAGTTGTTTGTTAATAAAATGTCATTCTGTACAACTTCGCTTTGCGACCCTGGACTTCGCTCTGCGATCACCTGCGTCTGAACCTTCAGACTCTGAAATCAGCTTCTGAGTCAGAGTCTGAAGCCAGCTTCTGAAGCTTCGCAGAGCAAAGTCTAGGCGATGGCAAGGCGACGGTAGGCAGTAGAAAAACTCTGCTACTTCGCAGAGCAAACCTCTAGTCGCTCTGTGACTGTAGCAAGACTTAGGATTTTCTGAAAAACGTGTTTCAATCATTAAAACCTTGGTACCCAACTGCCCAGTGATCTTTGAAACATGTCAGGGACTCATTTTGAACTATAAAATGTGTTGTAATCAAGGATTAAACTGGAATCAAGCATATGTATAAAAAGGGGGAAAACTATCCTTTTTCTTAAACCATAGCAATTTGTTGTGAATCTCACGCAATATTGACGCAAAAGGGTAATTGCTACTCTAAGGAACTCACCATGTAGTTGCTGGTCTTGACAAGCTTCCTTTTACCAAACCCTAGCTTGGTCTTACTCTTTCCTTAACTTTTTCCTTAAGCTTTATTTGCTTCAATCTTTCCCATAAGCTTGCTTACTTCCGGTTCAAGAAATCAAAGAAGGAAAACTGATGGATCACAGCTGCTGCTGATGCAAACCGAATTCTAGAGGGAGAGGGAGAGAAAATTTGACTTAGTGAGAGAAGGAAATGGGAATAATGAAGAAATATTCAAGCTTATCCCTATTTATGCCCCTTCCTCTCAAAATTACCATTTTGTCCCTACTCACTCATAATTCATCTGTTACTGATAAAAGTTACGTTTAAGCGGGATATTACACTCTACCCCTCTTAAAGAAATTTCGTCCTCGAAATTTAGAATTTTCCTGAGATTATGAATTAATAGATCTTTTCTACCTCTGCGTTAGTTACTCCAGATACTATCTACGAGCTGATTCTTTCATTCAACTTGATTAACGGAATTCCATGGCTACTCTGGGGTCTAACATGTAAATTATTCATGCACCTCGATTAAACCAGACTGGTTAAAACTGTTCCTTAGCCATGGTTTCGAACTCTGTAAGTCAAAATATTTGACAATCTCTCCTCTAACTGAAAGGCCTGATGTATATTGCAAAAAAGGCGTGCGGTTATCTGAACCAATACCCGACTCACTTGACAATGCTCCTTGTTCACACACTTCGTGTGAATTCAATTTAATGTTATTAAGCATTGGATTTTCTGACTGAATTCATAATTTTCTTCCATCGTCCGCATGGACTTACCTTGACGACATCGGGTCAATCGTATCTTCCTCAAGTATTCTAACTCTTCGAAAAGTCTATTGCATTACAATTAATTTCAATGCATTCTTATCTCCGTCTTTCATCTCGTATAACGGCGTCTTACATATATAATTATACCATAATTATACCATTTCTCATATAGAATCATCCTTACCCTGAAAACATATGATATTGAGTATTCTCAACGGAATTAAGGACTGCTGTAACCCCTTCCACCATCTATATACAAGTAGGAGACATCACTTCTAGTTCTTTGTCATTTCTTTCTGTCACCCTGGTGTAACACTTATCACAACCATAAACATTGTTTCCATTATGAAATTCTCAAGAGTTTGCGGAATCCTTACAGATTACTTGTGCTCCGTTTCTATTGGTCTATGACGTCACTTATCTTAATAACTTAGAAATCATTCTTCATTACTAGGAGCTTGTTAATCTTCTATTATTCGTGCCACAACTTATTCTCGAATTCTTATTGTAGCGTTAATATTTCTTTACCGAATCATTCAAAGCTTATAGGAATTTAGTCCAAGTGATAAGTGGTAGACATCGTCTCCTACAACATCACATGATACAATTCATAGCACATAGCTCACATACATGATCGAGTACGTGTACACTACTAACGGGTACACAGTACATCACATCAGCCTTGTCCAACTAACGAGACATCATTCTTAATCAAAATACTTGATACAATACCACTCAGCTGGAGTTCTTCTTCTTATTCTTAACTCATGTTTATTCCCTGAGTATACATTATCCCATAACATAAATTACGGTTACATTTTATCGGTATTATAAACTTATTTCTCATTCCTGTATATAGAGTTCAAAGCCTTTCCATACTCTTTGGCTAAAACGTGTTTAGTAACAACAAGCCTGTTCTGATTAATACCTTCTCACTTGAACATTAATGTCCGCTTATAACAGTTACTGAAACATGTCACATAGCTGAAAAATATGTTACACTACTGTCTGAGTAGCATAAACACTGGCTGATAAATATACATTATTAAACATAGCCTGGTACATGTGACATGTTGACATAACGTGGGTACAACGTGAAATAAACTCATATGCCACTGCATTGTCGTTTCTGGTCAATGCTTCAAATTCAAAAACATCACCTTGCAAGTGCAACTTGTACTGTTGTTGCCTCATGCATAATTCTCTTTTGGCTAAACTTACTCTTCAAGTCCACTTGAAGTTATTGAGCTAAAATGGCTAAATTACCGTATTAGCGGTGACTTCCTTTGCTCTAGACTTATTGTGCTAGAAAAACATCCTTCTTATTTCTTACCACATAATCTTAAACTGCTTCGATTTCCATTCCTCATGAGTTTCGAAGTTCATAGTATTCCTCAGCTTAACTTTTAAAATTTCCTGTTAGAACTTATAATAAGTTCGAGTCGTCACTGCTTACTTCTATTCTGTGGTTCAATAATTAGGCACTTATTGCCTTTCCTGCGGTTCATTTGACAAGGACTTCACAAGCATCCTTTTTCCCTAAGCTTCAGCTTAGAATTGTTCGTTAACCCATCCTTGGATTACTTCTCCGCTGCGCAACTCTGATTTTAAACAATTCACTTTGGAATAGGAGTAATACACCATTATTAAATTTCCTGGCTTTATGTTTCCTTTCGGACATAAACCATATACTTACTTCCGCGAAAATACGCCAAAACCTGTAAACAGTTTTCAACAACTGTTACGAGCCCAACAGTGCTTCTGTCAAAACAGCTTATACACTGGTTCTAGCTTTACCCTCCATATTCTGAATTCTGTAACCATCTCATGGTCAGCTCAACATGTATAATCATTTAAACATTGTAGAAACCCTACTGAAAGCATATCCGAAGCAACTTAAGTTCACACATTAATAACTTGTGGCAACTTCTAAAAACAACTCATGGTTTCTGGAGATTCACATCTTTCGTATACTGAACTCATGATGGTTCTCGTCTCATTTCTATTCTTATCCGTAAGGATGTCATACTCATAGTCTTTTCTGAGACAACTTAGGTCCCCATAACTTTACCATATCTCTTAGGTTACTCCTCGAGTTTCTCCGAAAACAATCCGTCTGAAAATAGATTCAAACTCTAATCTTATTATCCAATATCCTTTTCCGATTATGCTGAGAAATTACATCTCGATGACTCATAATAAAGGAAGGTAATCTGATTCACTTTCTTTGTGTAAGGTTCTCATTGAGCTTAATTTATGTTCCAATCTTCTTACCAAATAGGACATATCTGAAACACGTTTCGATACGCAACAGGTCTTGTCGTTACTACTTACTCGTCCATGCTAGTTCCTAGGTTGCATACCATCTTCTCTTCGTAATTCACAATTCCGACACTTAAGGTTCGGGAGATGCGGCTGATCTAATGGGGTTAAACTTACTTGCGTCTCAACTTCAAGACCACATTTGAGGGGTTAGCTTTATCTGTCCAAATAACTTGCTTAATCCATAATTAAGTCTCTTAACTGTTTGGATATTAAAATCTCATCCAGTTCGAGTGTGCAAGTCCCTTGATTCTTACACACTCTATCCTTGCTGTCACTTCTCAAGCTACGGTTCCCGTTAAGGTTCCAAACCATTCCTTAGAGAATTCCACAATTCCTTATGTCTCCTCGGACGAGACACCTCTCAATCACGTGTCCAACTGTGTTATGGTACTTCACCTTATTCTTAAATATCTCTAATATTCCTGAAACTCTGCCATTAACAGGCTCTGTTACTTTACGGTTTGATGACCACCATTTGGCATTGAATACTTCTTCGTCAATTCCTGTCTTATAAATATGACATCTTAATCACCGCTCTTCGTACCCTTCATTCCTCCTTGGTCCCATTCAGCTCTCAGACATTTGTCCTAACTGTCATATACTAGTTTAAGTTGATCAGGCTCATCTAGATGTGACATTTAGAACAATATCTGGAACCCAATGGTCCCACTACTTTTTATTGAATCTTTAATGACCCAAGGCCCGGTCTGAATCGACATGCTCTGATACCAATTGTAACACCCATACTAACTTAATCTAGAATATTAACATGTGCATTAACTGATACTAGATACATAAAATTTTTCAATAATAATATACAATAACCGAATGAATACATATTTGCTCGTTTATACAAAAATCAAGTACCACTAAAATACTTATACAAAGTCTGATAAACTCCTAAGCTGGTACATGACAAGCAACTGCACTCCATCCAACGTCTTCCTGAAGAACTTCTTCACGAACCTCTTGCTTACCTGTAAACCTGCACCAGAAGGATTGAGATGAGACATAATGTCTCAGTGAGCTCCACCCCAACCTACTGTTGGCAACCACGGGGAACCTAGGGTCGCCATGCCTACCTGGTTGGCAATCTTGGGGATACCTATGATCGCCAAACCTTAAACTATTCCCATAAGGGATTAAACCTGCCTGTTCCTGCTATCCTGTGTAGTCGTAAAAACTAGACTACTTCCTGTTAACTTAGTGATCAAGGGGAAATCTAGGATCACTGCATATCTCTTTCATATTCATAACATATTCATAATCTCATACTTAGTGATCTGGGGACATCCTATCATCTCTTTCTGATAACTGTTATCTGATGACTACTTTGTCATAATCTCATGTAATAAATACATATACATCATCTTAACATAAAGTTAGAAAGTTAGTATTGAACATACAATTACTTATCTTGGTTCATTTTATGGAGTGCATCCGGGTGGAGTAACCCCGAAGTACATCTCCCATCATACCGGTGAAATTACTATCATATCAGGCTAACACCGGACTCCTCTTATCGTTGTGTGGACAACCCTCTCGAAGAAGTCCCAGCCGGCATAATCCGGAGTCTGCTGAACACAATTTATCTTGCATGTGAACAATCCTCTCGGCGAAGTCCCATCCGGCATAATCCGGAGTCTGCTGAACATGCTTAAACCTTACATGTGGACAACCCTCTCGGAGAAGTCTCATCCGGCATAATCCGGAGCCTGCTGGACATGTTTAATCTTTAACATACGTGTGGACAACCCTCTCAGAGAAGTCCCATCCGGCATAATCCGGAGCTTGCTGGACACGTTTAACATAATCTCATAAACTTACGTGTGGATAGCCCTTTCGGAGAAATCCCATCCGGCATAATCCGGAGTCTGCTGAACACGTATAATCTTTATAATATAATTCTTAACTTTTCATATGTATATCTGATACATCATTCTGAACATATGCACATCTGATGCATTCGTCACGTAATTAATCATGTGATACTTAATCTATAATATAAGGTTCTAAACTTTTCGTTCTCATAAGCCACTTACTTGGTCGTTGGTAAACCAACCCTTAAGCTAATCTGAAGCTTTGAATGTTGAAACATTCCTTGTACTTACGTACACTTAATTGTGTACACTTAAATCTTGCTTTCCTATCAAAGGATCTAGACATATCGTTATCATATGTCATGCTTTGGGCTTATAAACCCATCTATAACAATTCATGTTCTTCTTATCTGAAATCTTGTGGGAAAACTACCCATCACTCTGTATGATACATATCTTATTCCTAGATTAATCCTTGAAGGTTCGTGAGTGTCTCTACCCCAAAGCATATCAAAGATCATTAGCATGGTACAGTTGTTTGTTAATAAAATGTCATCTGGACAACTTCGCTTTGCAACCCTGGACTTCGCTCTGCGATCACCTGCGTCTGAACCTTCAGACTCTGAAATTAGCTTCTGAGTCAGAGTCTGAAGCCAGCTTTTGAAGGTTCGCAGAGCAAAGTCTAGGCGATGGCTAGGCGACGGTAGGCAATAACAAAACTCTGCTACTTCGCTGAGCAAACCTCTGGTCGCTCTGCGACTGTAGCAGGACTTAGGATTTTTTGAAAAACGTGTTTCAATCATTAAAACCTTGGTACCCAACTGCCCAGTGATCTTTGAAACATGCCAGGGACTCATTTTGAACTATAAAACGTGCTGTAATTAAGGATTAAACTGGAATCAAGCATATGTATAAAAATGGGGAAAACTATCCTTTTTCTTAAACCTTAGCAATTTGTTGTGAATCTCACACAATATTGACCCAAAAGGGTAATTGCTACTCTAAGGAACTCACCATGTAGTTGTTGGTCTTGACAAGCTTCCTTTTACCAAACCCTAGCTTGGTCTTACTCTTTCCTTAACTTTTTCCTCAAGCTTTCTTTGCTTCAATCTTTCCCATAAGCTTGCTTACTTCCAGTTCAAGAAATCAAAGAAGGAAAACTGATGGATCACAGCTGCTGCTGACGCAAACCGAATTCTAGAGGGATAGGGAGAGAAAATCTAACTTAGTGAGAGAAGGAAATGGGAATAATGAAGAAATATTCAAGCTTATCCCTATTTATGCCCCTTCCTCTCAAAATTACCATTTGTCCTTACTCACTCATAATTTCTCTGTTACTGATAAAAGTTACGTTTAAGCGGGATATTACAAGCACACTCTCATGTCTCAAGCCAATACCATCAGACTAATCCAAGTGGGTTAACCATGGGATTAGATAATGGAATACATTGGGTACAAATATTCATCGTGATAATATGGATTTCGTTCTTGAAAGGCAAAAAATTAGGAAATTTGTAACAACTATCTTGCCTCCAAAAATTTGTTTAAGAGACTTAAAAACTTTTATATATAAGATATGCGATTATTTTCTATAAAATTAAAGAAATAGCAAAAAATTAGGAAGAATATTTGCAACAACTTTTTTGGCTCCAAAAAGTTATCTAAGAAACTTTAAGAACTTTTGTATATAAGATATGCAATCATTTTCTAAAAAATTAATGAAATAGAAAAAATTAAGAAGGATATTTGCAGCATTTTTTTGGCTCCAAAAAGTTGTTTAAAAAACTTAAAACTTTTATATATAAAATTTTAATCTTAAGATTTTTCTTATCTTAGAACGAAGGTCTCACTTTATCACCTTAAATTTAACAAAAAGACATTCAATCAACTCAAGTGATTAGTGAATTTAAATTTAAAGATAATTTAAATTTGTCCCCGTGAGTTTAATTCGGTTGGTAGGGACAATGCATAATATATGCAGGGACAAGATTCAAACCCCAAATACTCCAGATTTAAAATGTGTGAACACTAACAATAAACTACTTAACAAAAAATAATAATTTAAATTCAATTTTTAAGTGAAACAATTTTGAAGCCGGTACCATGCCAATGATAATTGGACAAGGTTAACATAAAAAATTAAACTCACTCAATCATTTTAATTTATTTATTTTGAAAAAGAAACTCAATCATATTATCAAAGAAGAAAAAATAGAGAAAAAAAATCCACTAGTACACCCAGTGAAGTATAAGGTTCTACTGAACTGAGAGCTGCATAAGTAACATCGCTTCATTCTCCACCCCTCTTCGATCTACCAATCTTCTCCTAATATGATAAATTAACAACAACAACAATCATAATCATTATTATATTCATATTTATCATATTTATTAAGACTAGATCGGAATCATTCTGTTAAACCCTAACCAGATCCAATCTCAATTCTCAACTCCACCATGGCTACGGCGTCGAAAAAACCTCGCAGCCGCGAAATCCTCTTCGACTCCGTCATCGCTCTCGTTTTCATCCTCGTCGCCTGCGTCGACCTCTGTGACGGCGCCACCGTCGTCGATGTTTACCGCCTTATCCAATACGATATCTCCGGTGTTCCGTTTGGATCTCGTCTCGCTAGTATCAATCACCACGCTGCTTCTCTTCATTTCTCTCCGAACGCTGATCTCTCTCGTACTGTTCTTCTTATTCCTCTTCGTGAACTCAACATGTCCTTTGTTCAAGGTTCGATAATTTCCTTCTATTCTTTTTATTTTTTTCAATTTATTTTTAGTTGTTTTTGCTGAGATTTTAACGATTTCGAGGTTGAACGTAATTTTGAATTACAGAAGTTATTAATAGTGTTTGTGTTATTGCGTTATTTTTATGTTTAATAGTTGTTGATTTTTTATTTTATTTTATTTTCTGTTTGTTTATTGGAAGATATAAATTTGGATAATAATTTTTAGTTTGGGACAAAAAAAGTAAGTAGAGTTGTAATGTTATGGTTCATTTAATGTTATAGAATGAGAATGTATTAATTATATATTTCTGAAAAGTATATAAAGGAATAATCTTAGGAATACATTAGGGATTTTGTGTTGAGAAATTGACGGTGAGTGTTGAAAATTAATAGATGCTACATCGGTTAAGATGTCTTTTAGATATAGGGTATGTTTGGATTTAGATATTTGAGCTTATCAGCTGGAATAAACACTTGTCGTACCGTTTAGGATAGCTTATGAAAACAACTTATAATATGGCCCTGTTTGGATAAACAACTTAATTTGAAGCTTATAATATAAGCACTTATCATGATAAGTACTTAGTTATAAGCAATTTTTATTACAAGAGATAAAATGAAGTAAATTGTTTTTTTAATACGCTATAACCTGTTTTTATAAGCTATCTTGGAGAGCTTATTAAAATAAGCTGATATAACGAGATAAAATGAAGTTAAATTGTTTTTTTAATACGCTATATCCTGTTTATATAAGCTATCTTGGAGAGCTTATTAAAATAAGGGAAATGCTAACGAGTGCCTTAAGGGCAATCTTTAAAGACTTTAGATAGTAAGTTTTTATGGAAACTTGTGCATTCAATGCATCGGAAATTGAAGTATTAGACTTTTTTAATGAATAATTTCTTAATTGAGAATCCTTAAAGAGTACCCTTAGTATTGTAGGTTATAGCTTATAATTTCTTATTATAAAAGCAGGTTATAGCTTATATGAAATTATTTTGACTTTATTTTATCTTTTTCTAAAGAAATAGCTTATAAATAAAATAAGAGCATAATTAAGCAGTTTATACAAACAGGGCCATAGTAATGTAGCTGGATCTGTAAACGTAAAACATCATAGTAATATATTTGTTGTAACAATCAGGTTTGAAATGGGTCTTGTCCATGAAGCAAGCAGTTGTTGTGTTTGCCCCATCCCAAAATTATCTGTTCTAGTTGAGCTCTGAAAATTGTCGTTACTATTTTGTATTGATCATTATTTGAAGAATGGGATTTTCGTTCATAATTATAAATTTAACAAGATCACAATTTTGTGTGACTTGTACGACAGAGTATATTGGTGGTAGCAAGCCTCTGGGGGGTTTAATATTTTTGCTGCCCCAGATGTTCAGTTTTGAAAACAAAGGTGGTGCGAGTAGTAATCATGATGACGGGAGCAAAGGACCGCTGAAGAATGCGCTGGACGAGCTCGAACAAATACTTATACACACTAACTTACCTGTGAGTAAATTTCAGAAAGCTGCTCCTTTATCCAGATTGTTGTGAACTTATTATTTTTCTTTTGGAATTTCAAATGAAATGAACTGTTTTCTTGAATTCAGGTAGGAAAGATTAATTGCTTAGTACATTAACTTTGATTTCCTTAACATTATAATTTTTTTTTTCTTTCTACGTCATCAAGTCATGTTATACTGTTTAAAGTAATTTATGCAGTGTATTTGTGTTCTCCAAAAAGTTAACTGATGTTACTAGCAAACTTATTGGTTTCTTTCAGTGATTTGTTTGATGAAGTAGTACTGGTTTTGTAAATTTCCCACTGATTTGTTGATTGAATACTGTGGCTCCTGGCTAGCTTCTTTATGTTCAAGTCAAATTTGTTTTGAATTACAAATTACAAATGTCTTCATGTGCATGCAGTAGTGATCTACAGGCCTTGTTTAGTCGCTTGCTCTAGATGATTTAGTTGTTTATTTTTTTAATATAAATTGTGGCAGATGATTTATGATTATGAATGTTAAAGGACTGAATAGTTATGGAATGCTTGAGTGAAATTCCACTCAACTGATCTGTTTATATACACTCTAGAGAGTAAATACAATATGGGAGTTACAAGGACATTAATCAGCTTTCTAGTTCCTAGGTACATAAATGTGATTTACTAGGCAGATAATTAACTATTGATCTTCTAGCTGCATGAATAACTGTACATATTACTAAGGTATTTATTTTATAATTCCAACACTCCCCCTCAAGATGGAGCATATAGATCAAATGCTCCAAGCTTGGAACTAATACTTTGAATTCGCGGTCCCCTTAAGGATTTTGTGAAGATATCTGCCAATTGATCGTTAGAGCTAACAAATTCGGTGATGATTTCTTTAGAAAGGACTTCCTCCCGGATGAAATGACAATCAATCTCAATATGTTTAGTTCTCTCGTGAAAGACTGGATTGGAAGCTATATGTAGGGCTGCTTGGTTATCACAACAAAGTTTCATGTGTTGAGTATCTCCAAATTTCAATTCATGAAGAAGTTGTTTAATCCAAATGAGCTCACATGTAGCTACAGCCATAGCTCTATATTCAGCCTCTGCACTAGACCTGGCAACAACATTTTGCTTCTTGCTCTTCCATGATACAAGATTTCCTCCAATAGACACACAATACCCTGAAGTAGAACGCCTTTCGATGGGTGAATCTGCCCAATCTGCATCGCAAAATCCAACTATTTGAGTGCTTCCCTTGTCTTCATAAAGCAGACCTTGTCCTGGTTGTTTTTTAATGTATTTCAGAATTCGAATTACTGCATCCCAATGATCTTTATGAGGGAATTGCATGAACTGACTTACCACTCCAACCGCAAAAGAAATACCTGGCCTTGTAATAGTGAGGTAGATGAGCTTTCCAACCAATCTCCGGTACCTTTCATGATCAGAATAAGGCTCCCCTTGGTTGGGTAACAATTTTTGATTTGGATCCATGGGACTGTCAACTGGTCTACAGTCCAACATAGCAGTTTCTTTAAGTATATCTAATGCATAACTCCTTTGTGAAATGATAACCCCATTCATTGACTGAGCAACTTCAATACCAAGAAAATATTTCAACTTTCCTAGATCCTTGGTCTGAAAATGTCGAAATAAATGTTCCTTCAGTTGAGGAATTTTTTCTTCATCATTTCCGGTTATGACTATATCATCTACATAAACCACCAAGACCACCAAGTAAACACATCTATTTGGAGAGGTATGGCAATAAAACACTGAATGATCTGCTTCACTACGTTTCAATCCAAAAGCCTGAACCACTGAGCTGAATTTCCCAAACCATGCTCGTGGGGATTGTTTGAACCCATAGAGAGAGCGCCGCAATTTGCAAACCAACCTAGACTCCCCCTGAGCAACAAATCCAGGTGGTTGCTCCATATAAATCTCTTCTTCTAAATCTCCATGTAGAAATGCATTTTTAATATCTAATTGATACAATGGCCAATGACGGATGGCAGCTATGGCAAGAAATAAACGAACAGAGGTAATTTTTGCCACGGGAGAGAAAGTATCACCATAATCGAGGCCATAAATCTGGGTATAACCTTTGGCCACCAAACAGGCTTTGAGACGATCAATCTGTCCGTTAGGTCCAACTTTAACAGCATAGACCCATCGACACCCAACAGGTTTCTTTCCTGGAGGAAGAGGGACCAATTCCCAAGTGCCATTATGCCCCAAAGCTTGCATTTCATCAATCATGGCTTGTCGCCATCCTGGATGATCAAGTGCCTCACGAACATTTTTAGGAATAGAAATTGAGGATAAAGATGCTATAAAAGAATGATAAGAAGGAGAAAGACGATGATAACTTAAGAAATTATAAATAGGATGAGGATTTCGAGTTGACCGATTACCTTTCCTAAGAGCAATGGGTAAATCAGGGATTTCGTCAATCAGGTCTGTAGTAGGGTTGACACCTGGAGTAGGACATGATTCAGTTGGTCTTTCAGTGCCTTCCAATTTGGTATTAGGAACATGTGGTCGTCGTTGGTATGTAATGAGTGGTCTATGAGATGGTGCAGGTGGAGGAATAACAGGGGTTGAATCTGTAGCTGAAACTGATTCCTGAAAAGGAGAAAATGATTGACCAAAATAGGGAATTGGAAAAACTTCTTGAGTGGTGTTAGATTCAACCGATGATGGTAAAAAATATGGTTTTTCTTCGAAGAAGGTTACATCTGCAGAAACATAATAACGGTTGTGAACTGGAGAGTAACAACGATAACCTTTTTGCAACCTAGAGTATCCAAGAAAAACACACTTGATTGCTCGGGGAGACAACTTATCTAAACCTGGAGAAAGATCATGAACAAAACAAGTACTTCCAAAAACACGTGGATTAATATGAAACAAAGGTTCTTTAGGAAATAAGATGGAGTGAGGAACTTTGTTATTGATAGAAGAAGAGGGCATCCGATTAATCAAAAAACAAGCAGTTAAAATTGCCTCACCCCAATGACGGACGGGTACATTTGCATGAAGTAACAATGTTCGGGCAGTCTCAACGAGATGTCTATTTTTCCTTTCAGCTATTCCATTCTGTTGAGGGGTATGAGGACAGGAAGATTGATGGATAATTCCTTGGCAGCTTTTAGCTGAAGGTATTCTTGATAGTCAGCTTCTGAAAATTTCATCTCTGATGTTTCAGACTTGGAAGTATTCACTGATTTTCCAGGAAATCCATAAATAGAGTAACAAGTGTCTTGTGTGTGGCCCATTCTTTTGCAATAAGAACATTGAGGTCGACCTCCTCTTCCACCTCGTCCTCCACGACTTCCACGGTCTCCTCGTCCCCCTCGGTTGGAAACCAAGGCAGAAGCTTCAACAGCATCAACTGAATTTACTTCTGTTTTAGGCGAGGGGACTCGAAGGAGACGAGTTATTAAATTTTCTAAAGAAGGAACTTCTTGACCAGTTAGGACTTGATCACGAACATGATCAAAATCTGGGTGCATTCCTCTTAGAACCAACACCATATATAGATTATCAAGTTTTTTCTTCATATCTTCAATTTTGTCGGCTTCCAAAGATAATTTTAACTCCTCTACCGCAGATTGAGCTTTTGAAACATAGGAAACCATGTCATGGTCAGTTTGTTTTAGAGTGGCCAATTTCTGTGCAGCATCATACAATTGTTGGATGTCATTAGCAAAGACACTTTGAGCCTTCTTCCAGAAAGAGTGGCAAGTTTTAAAGGCTCTAAAGTTTGTCAAGATGGTCGGCTCGACAGATTGCCATAGGAGAGAACAAAGCTGATAATCAAGCTTTTTCCATTCATCACGCTTTTCTACTGAAATACTTTCTGATGATTGTTTCAGATGTTCCTCATAGCCTTGGCCAAGAAACCAAAGTTCTACAGAGGAAGACCAAGCTAAATAATTTTTTCCATTCAATTTTTCTGAAGTGATTGTTGGTGTTCCATAGAAAGAGAAAGTAGGTCCGTTATTTTTTTGAGAGCTTGAGGCCATTGTGAGAATAGCAAGAAAGAACAAGAAACAAAGGACCAAAAAACCAGAAAAACAGATCCTGGAAACCAAAAACAGAGGACCACAAATGGAGGAGACTAAGTGTGAGAGTGACTTTTGGACTTGTGGGGTACTGCAGGACCAGAGGCAGTGACCCTTCAAAGAGAACCTGCTCTAGATACCATGTTAAAGGACTGAATAGTTATGGAATGCTTGAGTGAAATTCCACTCAGCTGATCTGTTTATATACACTCTAGAGAGTAAATACAATATGGGAGTTACAAGGACATTAATCAGCTTTCTAGTTCCTAAGTACATAAATGTGATTTACTAGGCAGATAATTAACTATTGATCTTCTAGCTGCATGAATAACTGTACATATTACTAAGGTATTTATTTTATAATTCCAACAATGAACGTAATTTTGATATATATCACTATGGATGCTTCTCAAGTCGGCATTTTGTGTTTGCATGTCTTAGTTCTTGACTGATCAATTCATGCCTAGAGGTACTGACAAAATTGGAATGTTTTCCTTAAGTTCTACTGTATATCATAGTCTTTGTCCTCTACTACCATTTCTGTAGCTTATAGCGCGAGCTATTACGTATTCTAAAATTTTGTCTCATAACCAATGCACCTAGTAAGGTTCTGAAATTGGTTTCTCAAGACCAATGTCCGTGTGCTGCTTATTGTGATGATGCTGTTTTTAGCGTGGTGTGTCAGAAAGGAAAGGGACACTTTATGATATGAATTGCATTGTTCTTCCATACATAACTGTTTTTTCCAGTTTATCCAAGGATGTTTTTTTGCTTTTAGTATATGATATGGCATCCTTTTCGATTAATGTGAAGGAGCTTGGTTCTTGCAATTTGTTTTGTTATGTTTCTTACTATTATGCTATCTTTAACCTCTATTATTATTTTATATTTTTTTTTAGTTTAACTTTTGTAGTGCTGCGTTCTTTTTGCAGTATCCTGTTTATTTTGCTTTTGAGGATGATAACATTGACACCGTGTTATTGGATATCAAGAAGAATGATGCCTCTGGTCAGCCTGCTACTGCAACTACTGGCGGGTGAGTTTAATTCAGCGAATAATGCTTTCATTGTTTTACGTAAATTTGCAAATTTCTCTTGATGGTCAAGACAAGTGACATTGAATTTTATGAATTGAATATTGGATATTATTTATTCTACATATTTTCAACTTATGGGTATTAAATCATGTGTCGTGTTATTGAATATTTTATGTTCCATTTCTTCCTTTCTTTGTGATTTACTTTTGTCTTTTAAAATGTTGTAGGTACAAGTTTGTAGTTTCAGCCACTGAACCAAAGAAAGTTGGATCTCCACCCATTACAAATATTCAGGTGTTTGTTTGGCCTTCCTTTTATAGAAATACTATGTGGTTGATACTGTTGGGTGATGGGTGTGCAAATTTTTTAGATTAACAATAGCTTTGAAGTTTTTAGACATCATTTTAATCTTTATTGAATATGAATATCTCAACAATCTTATTTGAAATCAAACTAAATTTATTTCAAATAAATAGATATATAAGTGGAGAAACATGTTTTTAACATTTGGAAAATCCTAACATGTTTAGAGTAAAACTAATGGCATCACATAAATATGTCGTCAATTTTTTTTTTCCTGTTCTTTGTATATAATTTATTAGTTGTACATATACTGATACCATATGAGATATCTGTTTGAACAAGGCTCAAACGGTGTTTCTATAATCAGACAGTCTAAGATGACTTATTGAAAGATCTGTAAGATTTGAAAGAGCCTTGGTTTGAACATGACTCAATAATCCACATGAGCGGAAACAACCTCACTTGGACCAAGTTAGAGACTTAAATTTTTGCCCTAATAGGATTTGACAGGAGACCACGTCACTTGCTTTGCAGTCCCCCATCTCAAACCCCCTAAAGTAGACAGCATACTACAGTGTGGAAGCTCTGTTCCTTGGTAACCACTTGTCCTGTTACATCCGTTGCTTGCCCCAATCCCTACCCGTCGTCTGACACATTTATGTTTGTTCATATAATTTTGTAGGGAGAGTGGTAGGATCTTATGATCTGTGTTATGATCTTTTTACCCTCTCTCAATCCTAGGTAGGATATCGAGTTTGACAACATTGCTTGCCATAAACATTTGTCATAATGTTCCGTCCCTATCTCTAGGATAAAGTGCAATCTCAGTAGTTGCCTATACCAATCACTTTCAGTTGTCTAGTTGATTTCATTATGGTTAAGTCAAACATTTGAAAGAGTATGCCCTTCCTTTTGTTTTACTGTATTTTCCCCAGTAATTCTCAGACGATATCTATGAAAACTTTTAAGCTTTGAATCTAAGGCCCTATATAGGCTCGAGGGTTGTGTATTGAGCAACAGTTTAGCTACATGTTTAGGCAAAAACAATAAATACTCGTACTAATAGGATAATCTGCTTCTTGTCATATTCTTTTTCCAGGATATTGATTGTAATTTTATTTTCTTAATGCATTTTTGTGTCAACTCGGGAAATTTTGATAGGTTGTAGAATGTAGACTCTTGTCATACTAGTTACCTGTTTGAATAATGAGCCTACATTATTGTGAAGTCTCAATTCCTTACTTCTATATCACTTTCCTTTGCCTTGCTCTATTTTTCTACTTAACTATTTTCTTCCTTTTGATTCTTTCTTCTCGCATTTTTTCTTGAGAAAGCGTAGGCATGCTTAGTTTTTTAATTTCTTAAATTCTTGTCTCCTTTTTATCATCTTCCATAGTTTGTGCAAGTTTCATTTTAATTATAATGTTGAAATGTGAGCTTGTGCTTTATGTTATAAAGTTGGAAAACTTTCAGTTTATGCTTTATAAAATGTAACAGATAAAGACACGTGTTACATATATCTTTATAGTCACAAGCATTCTAAAACTGATGTGTTTTGGATAGAAAGAACTTGTGTGGATATTTGATATCTTTTATATGGTTGCAGGGATGGTTGCCAGGGCTGAAGACAGATGGTGATTCTCATCAATTACCCACCATTGCGATAGTGGCATCATATGACACCTTTGGGGCTGCTCCAGTATGTTATTTATTAATTCCTCCACCTATAAAACAATACTGAATTACCTTCTTGGTTGGCGTGTTAAAGCATCTGTAATTGTAGGCATTATCAGTGGGAAGTGATAGCAATGGTAGTGGCATTGTGGCTCTTCTTGAAGTAGCTAGATTATTTTCTCTTTTATATTCTAATCCGAAGACAAGAGGACAATACAATCTGCTGTTTGGGCTAACGTCTGGTGGGCCTTACAACTACAATGGAACCCGTAAGGTGATACATCCTGTTTGGAAGTTCATTTTTTTTTTTTGGCTTAAATGCAGTTTTGATCCCCTTAATATAGTCAATCCGCAATTTTGGTCCCCTGATTTCTAATTTCAAATTTAGTCCCCTAATTTATTAAAATTTGTAAATTTTGCCCTGCTTTTATTTTGACCAAGATTTTTGATGTTGTGGCAATTTTGTAAGTGTTGTGGATACACATAGTTTCCTTTGTGTGGGCCATGTCACCATTTAGAAATTTTAAATAATTTTAAACACATTCATTTATTTCTGAAATATAATAAATGCTTAACACTTTTAAAAAAAATTCTGTTATTAAAATAAAATACAAATATGAAGCATAAGGAACCGTAGCGCCGATCTTATCCTCTTCAATTCTCCCAACATTTTCCTTCAATTCTCTAACTGAACGCTCATGGCTTTATTCCAAAAAGCTTCCAAATTTGAACTCAATTTCAACCCACTGCTCTCTTTAACATAACCCCCTACACCCTGAACCTCACTTGCTTTCATTGTACCCGTTTCATGCGACCCGAGAAAACTCTGCCGCGGTACATTGCTTAAGAAGTTTTTATATTTTGGAAATGAATGTGCTTCGTAATTTGTTTTATAAATGAACAGCGTCCACAAAGACATCCTATTTATGTCCACATCACTTAAATTTCCACATCATCAAGATTTTTGGTCAAAATTAGAAGTTAGGAAAATTTTCCAAATTTATATAAATTAAGGGACCAAAATTGTGAAATTAAAAATGAAGGGACCAAAATTGTGGGCTGACCATAATAAGGCTACCGAAACTGCTTTTATGCCTTTTTTCTTCTTTCTTCTGGTAGGTCTGTGACATATCAGCATGCTCTTTGCGTTATGATTCTTATAACTAATAGTTTTGTATTTTTCAGTGGCTTCAGAGCTTTGATCAACGTCTGCGTGAGAGCATTGACTATGCTATTTGCTTAGATAGTATTGGCTCATGGGAAAATGAACTATGGATTCATGTGTCTAAGCCTCCAGAAAATGCCTTTATTAAACAAATTCTAGAAGTAAGTGACTCTGTCACAGTGGCGTGGACTTCACTAAAATAAATTGACTGACTTGCAGTTGAGTTACTCACTTTTTTTTTATGGAAAATATTGGTGTAGGATTTTTCAAGTGTTGCAGAAGATTTAGGTTTCCAAGTTAATCTGAAGCATAAGAAAATAAATATTTCAAATCCTCGAGTAAGTGATAAACTCTCACAATTCTGCTTCACCTGCATAGCTCTGAGTTTATATTTAGCTTCCATTCAACCTCATGTGGCAGTGAAATTCGCATCCCTGTCCAACTCATTTTATTAACATGAACTGGACATCTTATCTTATATGTTTTGCACATTTATCAAAGAAATTTGAAACTGTGATATATCTTTTTTCAAATTATAATAATCTGAAATCAAACCATATTCTTTATTTCTTTTCTTTGTGCTTAATTCATGAGATCCTTGAGATCTGGTTCTTGATCAAAATATTTTTTAAGGCAAAACTACATTGGAGGGGTCCTTTAACATACTTTAAAGTTTCAAACAGGTCCTTTATCTTTTTTCGTGTCAAATCAGTTCTTTATCATTAAAAATGGTTACACCGTTGAATCAACATTCATTCTTAGTCCACTTCTGTTACAAATTTGTGTACTTGATCATTGAATGATATACTGTAAATAATGTTTCACAACTCAGCGCCAAAATTAGACCCTCATTGAAAATGAGTTCACAATCTTAGATAAGAAGTAAAACCAATCATTTTAATTTTGATGGATTAGATATTGTAACCGTCATTACAATGTAATTTAGATGTTTTCTTGATGAATTCTAAATATAATTTACTTTTTTGAATGTTCAAGCAAGACTTTTGGTCACATATTTAGATGCAAAATGAAGTCTGGTACCACATCGTTGACGTTTTTAAACATTAAGAATCAACCTGACATGAAGAAAGGACTAGCTTGACTAAAAGAATGAAAACCTATTTGAAATTTTAATGGAGTTTTGCCAATTTGTAACGATTTATTGTTTCCTCTACAACTGCCTATTGGTTGCTATTTCTTTCCTCTAATCATACGAGCTTGCATAATAAGTTTTATTGAAATATACTTCCTGATAGCAAGCATGTACTTCCTACATTTGTCTAACTACTATTTCTAAAGTTGGGTATTAAAGCTTGACATCTGCTGTAGGTAGCTTGGGAGCATGAACAGTTTTCAAGGCTGAGAGTTACTGCTGCCACCCTCTCTGAACTCTCTACGGCACCTGAATTGCTACAGAGCACCGGTGGTTTGGTTGATGGCAGGTTCATCTTTGAACTTGAATGAATGCAAGAATTTTATAATTTCTATGCCTGTTTGCTGAGACCTTTGTTCTGCAGGCAATTTGTCAATGAAGCAGCAATTGTCAGAAGTGTGAAACTAATTGCTGAGTCTCTTGCGGTAAGTATATTTTTAGATTGGGGGATCCATCATACTGTCTTCGTAATTTTGCTTGGAAAATATAGTGTTAATACTCACTAGATTTTGTCAAAGTTAGCATGAGTACATTTTTCTCTGGTAGTAACAACTATTTCTACATTTATTATTCATTAGATTTTGTCGAAGTTAGTGTGAGTATATTTTTCTCTAGTAGTAGTAGTAACAAAACTATTTCTTCATTGGGTATCAAGTTGATGTTTCTACTACTATGCGCATTTAATTGCAGACATGGTAGCATTCGTGGCACTGCCAGAATGATTTAGCTTTCTTGTCCACCCTTTGATGGATTAGTGGCCCTGCCAATTTGTCTTATCCAAAGACAACCTAGAATCAAGAAAAACTTTAGCTAATTGTTACAGCATGTGGCACTACCTACTTTTATTGTTGATACTGATTCATTTTATAATGTGGATTTTATTACATTATAACAGTAGCAATGTATTAAGGGTAGCTAACGAGATCCTTTTGTTTGCGAAATTTCCAATTCTTATTCGCTCAAACACCACAAAATGGTCGTCTCATGGGGCGGAGTTTACTCCGCATTGTTCCTTCCGCCTCATCTTCCACTGTCCTTTTAAGGATTATTACAGTGGTTGCAAGTTATCTTGTTGGCATTTGATTCTATTTAATTATGGGGTTTGCTATTGCTAATGTCATAGTTATATTTATAGATGGTGTTTAATCATAAACATATTTTTTGAATTTAACATGCTTATGTAATTGACATTTTATGCCTTAATGAAGGTTATCCTTTTCTTGATTTATTCCTATTTATTGTTTGGCTCTTGCAAACTGGCTTATTTGCCAATGAATTATTAAGTTATTTGAATACCATAAATTGCCACTACTTTTAAGTGTCCTCTGTTTTTAAACTGCCACTAATATGCAGTATCTTATGATGTGACATGTGGTCTCAAGAAGATTAATTATATATATTTTTTTATGCAAAGCCAAGTTCCTTTATTTAAACAGTCTTTTGAACTGTATTTTGCAGAAGCATATTTACGGGCATCAAGGAAAGAACGTACAGATCTTTGCGGACAACAGTAATTTGGCTGTAAATCCTTCTTACATTCGATCATGGTTAGATGTTTTGTCCCGAACACCTCGAGTAGCACCATTTTTATCAAAAGACGATCCTTTTATTACGGCATTGAAAAAGGTATTATTGGATGTCGGATCATTATATTGTGTAAATTTTTATCATATATTTTACATCTGTTTCAAGTCAAGGATTAAGTCCAGTCGGATGGATATGGCGTTGGGTCAACCAGTTATGGGAATGTTTGCAACAACTTTGGAGTGTATATAGTTTTATATAGTTTTTTGGGTTGATAAGGGAATGTTTCTTGACTAAATAGGCCAAAATTTGCTTTGTATACTATTTGTATTCGTTTATAAAGATACCAATAGGATTTGATTTGAGGATGCCCACTGCTCAATTTCTTTGGTATCTGATTGAAGCTTGACGCATTCCTGTTGTTATCACTAGTATACTCATCCAAGTATTCTGCATGTATATAGGAATTAGAAGATCATACTGATGAAGTTAATCTGCAACGAGAAGTGCTAGATGGGATGTTCACTTTCTATGATTCAACTACAGCAAAGCTGAACATATATCAGGTATTTGAAGTTATTTTCTTTGCACCTTATTATGTATTCAAAGATCGGCCATTTTCATTGTCCTCTTTCCCCATTTAGAGCATCTGAATCAAACTTAAAGGGATCTTCGACATAATTTTGTTTATACCATGTTGGTAGTTAAAGTGTTTTTCGATTTCTTCCGGGTGCAACCATTTTTTGGTTAGTTGACTGTTGACCTGTTTTCCCTTCTTTTCCAAAGTACATATTTTCGTGACTATGAGGAAATTTTCACAACAAACAAAATGTGTTTTATGTTCAAATTTAGTGTTTTACTTTCTGGATCGTAGTTAAACATAGTCAGTTGTCTGGAAAGTAAATGTTTTTTGGTTTTGCAGGTTGCCAGTGTCACGTTTGACTTGCTGTTGCTTCTAGTGTTGGGATCATATTTAATTGTGCTCTTCAGTTTCTTGGTCATCACTACGAGGGTATCTATTTATTATCAACTAACTTCCGTTGCAAACTTTAGATAGCTAGTTTGTATGTGTGCATTTAATCTTAGTGATGTTGTTTTACAGGGTCTTGATGATCTAATCAGTTTATTTCGGCGGCCTCCTTCACGAAAAATGAAGACTGCATAATGACAGGCAGGAATGTGCTCCCATGTTTGGTCAACGCAGTTTTCCAGTTTTAATTAAATAGTTTCTTAGGATGGAAGTTTCTAATGAAAAGCTTTGTAGTGGATTATATTCATTAGTTGTTAAGTTCAGCTGGTTTAGTGGTTAATAACAATAGTGTTTTTGCATGTGCTAAATTATGAACGCCAAAATTTTGATATTCTTTGCCCGTCTTATTTGGCGCATTTATGTAGAGGAAAAGGGTTGCTAATTTTCTGTGTAGCTAGGTATTTTTCACTATTTACTTTGATGTAGCTCAATAAAAGATTGATTTGGTTAATTTATAAAATATAAAGTTGCTTTGCTGCTTAGCAAAAACAAAATAAAAACTTTGCACTAGGTTGCAATTGAGTACAACTATTTACTTCTCAACTCTTTGCTCACCCTGAAATAAGTGTTGTCTTCGGAAATAAATTCTATTAAAAGATATGTATTGTTTTACTTTTTAATGTATTATTAGTTAATTAATTTCAATTTTATCTTTAAATTAACGTGCGTATTACTTTAAAAATTGTTGGAGATTAATTTATATGTATTGACAATGTAAATTTGTTTTACGCATGCATCCGATCAAGTCATACCAAAATACCACTTTTAGAAGTTGGTTCCTTAAATATTTTCACAAATATTTATGTGGAATGATTTGATTGGATGTATCTGTAAAATAGTTTTACAACTTTGATGCATAAGAATTAAATCCTAATTGTTCATAGCCTATAGTGAACTGGGATGGTCACAAAAAAAAAGTGAACTGGGATAATTTTATAAAATATGATTGGCTGATTGCAAAGCTACCGGCAAACTTTTCTATTTCACAATACCTATAAATAGAATATTTAATTTTATTGTATATATATTTTTTCGTATTTTTTTAATATTATTTAATATTTTCTTACCTTTTATTTAGCTGTAACAAATGAATTTATCTCTCATGTACATTTGCACCATCTTTTGAAGGAAATTGCTCTTTAACATTTATATTTGCTCACAAGTACCTCAAACCGATGAAAATACCCAAACAATAATTAATTGTTTGTTTTCTAACGACAGTTAATTGCCGTTCCAGACCTGCCATATACTAATGCATAAACATATATGTTCATGTTAGAAATGGTAATTAATTACCGTTGAAACAAGTTGTATTCTGATGCATATTTTCACATGTACGAAATTTCTAAACATTGGCATGTTCTTTTCGTACATGCAAGACATCTTTTGAGCTGTGTCAAGTACTCTTTTGTCCAGTACTATGAAAAGTGAAACTTAAAAGAGCTATAATCCTCTTCATTTAATAGAAACTGTCATTTAAAGAGAGATGAACTCATTGAATATAATAATTATTATATTCAATGAGTTCATTTCTATCCAAATAACAATTTTCATTAAATCGAAAGGATCCTAACTCAACTTAAAACCTCTTGGTCTTTCTCACTTATGGGACCTTTATTCAGGGGCGGAGCTACCACAGGGGCCAGTGTCGGATGTGGTCCCCCCAAGATTTCCATAAAAAAAATTTATACAATCTTGTTAATATAGAGTGAAGTGAACAATTTAACATGTTCATTAGTTTTCACATATTTAACTTGTTTTGCATTTATTAGGTATTAAGTTTTGTTTAATATAAACAAGGCAGGGGAGGCACATCCACTTTTCAATGAGCAAAATTTTGTTATGCATTTATCAATATTCAATCATATATGTCATGTGGTTTATTATATAATTATTTTTATTTAGCAATGTTATAAAAAAAATTGTATATACTCTCATTAAAATAAAAATTATTAGTTTCTTTTAAGATTAAATCAAACAAATCTTTTAAATTTTTACTTCCATGGATTAATATACTTCAATGCACCATTATTGAATTGAAAAGTCTATGCCTATAATATTCTTTTTCACTAAATTTAATCGAAAGGTTATGTACTTTTCTAGAGTTTAATTTTTATGCGGTGTAATTTTTTTACATTATCAACACATTACAATCAATCATGTGCATGACTTTATAAGTGATTATGACAAAAGTTAAACATTTTTAATATTCTAACTTCTGATCCATTCACCATGTAAAAATTTTGCACACTTATGATGTATGTCAAATAAATCTATTTTTTAACGTTGAAGGTTAGTTAGAGAAAAAGCGGTTCATTCACTTAATTTATTTATAAATTCTTAATATCGCTTTTATATGTTGAGTACTTCGAAATATATTTTTTCTTTACTAAATTACATTTTTTAGACTTGGTCCCTCCGGCGTGTAATTTTTGGCTCCGCCCCTGCCTTTATTGATGTGTTGTTGATTTCTTATTTGCCCGTGTTCTTTTACAAGTAGTGCTGACATACAAAAATGGAGCATGCCTTTTGAAATATTCTTTTTGTAATATAATGCTTGAACATGCTTGAAATATTCTGCACATCAACTTGTTTGAATGGTAATTAATTACCGTTCCTAACAAGAACATGTCTGTTTCTGCATTTCTGTACAATTAATTGTTGTTTAAGAGCAAACGATAATTAATTGCGAGATTTATAAAATGTTTGACAATCTTGCTATTGGATGTCTAATTGGAGTAAATAATAATAGGGTGTTTAATCGTGAGAATGTTAGTAATTCTAACCATTCTCTAAGAGGGAATAATTTCACCAATCATGGATGGAGGGGTCATCCTTATCACCCTAACCAAAAACCTCTGTCTAATCAAACCCCAAAACAATTTGATAGGCACCTTAATTTTCAAGAACACTTGTTAGAAAGCTTTTCTTTAAAAAAAAAAAACACTTGCTAGAAAGTTTCATTGCGATACAATTAAGTGTCATGAAGAGGTTAAGAAACATTTTAAGGATATTATGGAGCAAAATATTTTAATGATGGAAGCTGTGTAATTTTTATCTTCAAAAGTGGACTACGTAATCCCTTACAAAAACAAAACCTCTCAACCTTTCCATCAAGTGTCCTCACCCTCTAAAGCCCTTGGTACACTAAAAATACCCAGACCATCCACCCAAAACCTATGAGAAAGAAATCTAATGAAAAATTCTAAAAGTTTGTTGAACTATAGAGGTGTAGAGGATGACATAAAATTCATAAAAACCACGTCTCGATTACCATACTCAGCTAATATTTTTGAAAAAAAAATGATTTAAGAAAAAGAAAAAAGGAACAAATTGAGACGTGGACAACCTTTGAACAATTAAATATCATCACTCATAGCAAAATAACCACTAAGCTAAAAGATCTGGACAAATTTTCCATACTATGATTACTTGGTGAAGATGAAATGTTCATTAAAAAACTCCTTTTGCAATCTTTTCCCTAACGTGAGTATCTTTCCCTACTCAATCTACAAAGTACTTGGAAAAGGTGATGGCACAAAGTGATTTACATATACTCTTACAACTTGCGGATAGATCCACCCAAAAACTAAAAGGTATCTTAGAGTACGTCCTTGTAAATTAAAGTCGAAAATTTGGTGATCCCCGTTGATTTCATGATAATAGACATCAAAGAGGATGACGAGATACCAATAATCCTCGGTAGGTCACTCCTCGCTACTTTAGTGTTGGAGATAAAATGGTTGAATTAGAACAAGAGGACAAAGGAATAATGTACTCGTCCTCCAACTACAAGTATGGTACAAATTGCATTAACTATGCAAAAAGAGATACCATAAAACCATAATTATAGGAGCAAGGGAATCCAAACTCCTTGGAAAGCAAAGGGGGTATCCTTTCACAAATCTCCCACCTTAAACCCCTAAGGGACAAAGGTCAAGCTTAAGACCTTAAACAAGATCTTTGTGGGAGGAAACCCACGGTTTTATTTGCTAATAAATTGTTTTATAGGTAAGTCCAAGCAATGATAAGATTCACAAGGTTGAAGAAAGGAAGCCAAAACCCTAAAACAACCCAACACCCATATAAACACATGGAGCATTATGGCCAGCGGTAACCTAACACTAATGTCATAACACTCCCAGAAACCCCTAAAACGTTCAAATTTTTTTTCTTCAATACAAGAGAAATTCTTGCATGGTCTCTCACCTAACACGTCATATTTAGTTCCAACTACTAAAAACATTACACATCATTATTATTTATAATAATATGTAAAATATAAAAATTGGAAATTGATTGTCTTCAAGGTCCATCACTTCCAGACTCACAAACCAACACGTTTCTAACTTCAATTTATGTCTTCTCTCTTTCCTTTTTTTTTTTTTTTTTTTTTTATAAAAAACTCAAATTTCATCAACCTCTATTATTATTTTACCCTCACTCTCAATATTCATTCCACCACAGTGTCTAATTTTCATTTCTTTCATCTTTGCATCGGATTTTTTTCCCTGACTTATAAATGGTGTGCCGTCGACTACGAGACCCAAAATATCAAAGCCAATCCCTAATAACTAAGATCATCTGACTCATCTTCTCTAATCTCCTCTGCCCTGGTTGTTTCTTTTAAGAGGTTTTATCATACTTACACTTAAACTAATTGTTTTGAATCAATTAAGACCCCATCTCTTGTTGTGATTTTGTATGACCAAATACTTGAACAAAGGCGCACTTGCAGCTGTATATAGTGGTAATGGAACTGCTGGAAACAATGGTTGAACTTGATTTAAGAAACAACAAAAAAAATTGTATTTTTTTAATTTTAAAGTTTTTTAAATTTAAATGATATGTCTTATTTTCATTGGTTGTGACTAAATATGACGTGTTAGGTAAGAGATCATGCAAGAATTTCTCCCAATACAAAACCCATAGGCTGTTATGGTCAGCCGTATCATGACATAACGACTGTAACACCAGTCCACACCCCCAAACTTTAAAAATATTTCAATAACACTAGCGAAAATCACACCCCAAACACGTCCTTCCGTACTCCAAACATCAACTAAACCTCATTCATACCTTCCAAACATAACCAGAACAACCATAACCATCCATGGGATACGAAAACCCTAACCACGCCTAAAAACATCCAAACAAATCTTCAAGAAGCATCAATGAATAAAGACAAGTTATGAGCCTTGTACTCAAGATGATGAAGGACGTGTATAGTTTGGGAGAAAAGAGGGTATAAGAGAATACCTTTATAGTGTGTTTGGATGAGACAATTGATAAATTTTGAAGAATTTAGAATTCTAGGCAATTTAAATGATTTAATTAAATTGACTTCATTTTTAAATATTCTTATTTGGATGAAGTTATAAAAAATTTCATTGTCATCATTTTTGGGCAACTATTATAAATTTTATTTTTTTTGGGCCAAATTTGAAAATTGAAATTAGGGGTCAATTTGTACATTTAAAAAAATTTGAGGGGTCAATTTATAATTTTAAATAAGTTTAGGGGTAAATTTGTAATTTTCAAAAAATATTAGGGGTCAAATTGCAATTTTTTGTAAATTTATTGGGGTCAATTTGAAAATTTTGGAAAATTTGAGGACCAAAATGCAAAATTTTAAAATTATAAGAATAAAGAAATTTGAAATTCTTAGCTTTTAGGTGTCATTTGAAATTCTCTAAATTTAACCTGAACAAATACTTCATAAATTTCCATCATTTTGAAAATTCTCCATATTATTATCCAAACAATGAAATTCATCTAAAAGTATTTGAATTCCTTTAAAACATTACATTACCTCAAAACATTCCCTCATCCAAACACACTCTTAGGGAACTAAGATGATAGACGTTTTGAAAGAACGCATAGGATTCAGGACCCCAAACTCAGTAGCAGAAAAATAAAGAGGAAAGATTGAAGTTACAGATGCCTCAGATTTGATTGCCACAAGTTTGGGCGAATATGGAAGAGTATTATATATAGGAAGGATTGAGTCTGAATATGTATGAGATTGATATGTGTTGAGAATTTATTTTTTAATAAAATATTATTTACTAATCAACAATATAATTTTCTTTGAGGGACTGATCAACAATATAATTGAGATTTCAGTAAGGAATATTGATATATTATTTCATCCCTTCACAAAAAAATGATAGATTAATTCATAACATATTTTAACTTTTAAAATAATTGAAATATTTCCACTCAAAAAAAAAATTGAAATATTTATTTATTAATCAACAATATATTAAATTACAACAATATTTTAATCAATTTTTTAATTATAAAAGTATTTTATAAAATAATAATTGTTGAATTAAAAAAATTAATGATGACATTGATATTAAACTTGTCCACGTGGTCTCTGCCACATCATCAAAATTGACCCCAAAATGGGGTGGGGGACCAATAAGCTGATTTTTAAAATCTGGGGATTAAAAGTAATTTAAGCCAAGAATATTGAAATCTATATCAAGCTCAAGTGCTTTTTTTTTCCGAGCAAAGATGTTAAATCAATAGTTTTTTTAAAAAAATAAATATATTAAACCAATAGTCTTACTCATCTTCCTTATTTGTGGCATCCTTAATAATAAACTCCATAGATTTGGATATATTAAGGATGCCATGAATAAGGAAGATGAGTAAAACTGTTGATTTAACATATTTAATATGTGAGGTCAATGACATCCATCCAACAACCAATAATAAAATTGTGGACAAAATTATTGCACCAAATTTGTTTCCCATGATGATAACATATAAGGGGATTTCAAATAGTCCCCATGCATGGAAACAAATAATATGAAAGAATTAATAGATTACAATCACTTCTCTATTTTAAGCGTCTTCAAGATGCTGACATCAATCACATTCAATCAATTATCTCCATCTCAAGACCAGCCGTGTGCCTTTTACTCTCCACAACAATTGGAGTGCCACTCAAGTTTTGGAATCATGGTTTCATGACTAACCAAAAGTTTGAAAAACCATACACTTATCGAACCAACCCCTATTAGGATTTCCCAACTCTTAAGATATTCACACATGTGGTATATGTTTTGAGACTTTTTCTACCAATCATCATGGCGTGGTCATGCATTTTGCACAAGTTTCCGGAATCAATCTGTTGATACAAATATCGATGATCGTAACTGCATCAAACTTAGATGTCCGCAACCTTCTTGTAATGTATATGTTGATCAAGACATGATTCATCAACTTGCAAGTGATTCAAGAAAGATTAAATATGACCGATTTGTGTTTCGCTATTACGTAATAATAGGAAATTGAAGTGGTGTCGGGTTCCAGATTGTGGTTATGCTTTAAGTTATGAAGTATCGCATTCTAGTTCTAGATTGTGTTATGATGTTACATGTCTACATTATAAAAGCTTTTGTTGGAATTTGGTGAAGAAGCTCATACATGTGTGAATTGTGAATATACAACTGTTAAATGGATAAAAAATATTAGTTCTTATGATATGGATATTACAACTAATAGTTGGATTGTTTCTAACATAAAACCATTCCCTAATTGCAAGATACATATCGAGAATAACCAAGGGTGTGCGCACTTTAAATGTTGTAGACGTTTGGAAATTTCAACAAGAGATATATGGTGACGAAATTCAAAGAATCAATGCAATTTTTTTTTTAGGTACACTTACTATGATTTTTTTTTTAAAAAAACAACTCTTCAAAATTTGATTGACATGAGTAATACTGTGCTTAGGAAGATTCAAAAACTTGATTTGATTTCATAAAGGATGCATTGAAAAAGGTAGGTGAGTGTAGAAGAGTTATCAACTAGGCTTATGTATATGGATACTATCTTTTTTTTTTTTGGAATGAAAATGCTAGGATCGAGTTTTTTTAGCACATATAAGGCATAACTCAGGTCCTTTGGATAGGCTTCGTCATTGTGCAGAAAGTGAATTAAAAATTGTTTGAAAATTGCTTTTCCCACTTCAAAGAAAGCTAAAACACACCAGTAATTTACTTTTTTACCCCGGCGGCAGTTAACTGCCGATAACGGAAATCGTTTGTTTGAATAGAGTGGACTAAAGTCTCAATGAGGAATAAGGCATCCGGCTTATAATAGCGGACTAGGTATTTTAATTTAGGAACTACACTCAGGTTCTCTAGGCCTCGACAGTTCCATCCTATTATACTCATTTTTCTCGGCGAGACTGAGTTGCAGGTCCCGCCGTTACAACATTATCGTCAAATACATGATTAGACTTAAGAGACAATACATTATCCCCACTAACAACAACATCACCTAATTCATTCCCACAAATTCCAAAAGCCTCTATCACCATAATGGCTGATCCCATGACATCATTGGAGGCCGTTAACTAATTGTATGAAAAACCAACAACAATCCTTGAACACGAATGAGATTTGTAATGGACAAGATGATACATTTGACTAAAATATATGTGTGGCAATTGGAAAAATAATGAGACAAGAAGAATCAGCAACGTACACCTTTATTTCTAATAATAATTGTAATTAAAGGAACGACACCTTGAAATTTGCGATGAAGCACATACTCCCTCCATAACTTTTTATAAGCAAATTTGACCAATTCACATTTTTTAAGGAATGTGGTTTGTGTTATTTAATTTAAGTTAAATAACCTATTTTGCCCTCATTAATTGTGGTGTACAGTAGTATATTTTCAAGGTGTTGTTGTTAAACGTGTGTGCATTTAAAAAATTAAAGTAAGGGTATTTCAGGTATATTATCCTTAAATATGACAAAAAATGTCAATTTTGCTTATAATTAGTTACAGCTGAAATGGTTGAATTTTGCTTATATTTTGTTATGGAGGGAGTATACGAAAGCGGCATTTGGATTCAACCAAGAAATCAGCAATTGGATTCAACCATAAAATGATGGGAAGATTATGGTAGGAAATAGCAGAAGGCAAAATCAAAACGTTCAGGGGAGAAGATTTCTCACCAAACGACGAAAAAATCCCTCACAATGATAGCAGCGACGCGAACCCTAGGAGCGACGGCGGTTTTGAGAAATCAAAGGATAGTTATTGAACCATTTGTTAAATTGAAATAATTTACACACTATTATTGATCTTAAGTCATTGATTAAAAAAAAGAAAAGACAATAATTTATGTACGAAACTGAAAGTTTATTCTTTCTCATTCCTTTATTCAATTTGACTTTGTTTAGTTATTGGTTCAACAAAGCGCTTGTTGCGGTTCATCAACCTCACTAAGATCTATCAGAAAATGATCTCCTCACTCTTGGTTCAGTTACATTCACCCAATCACTGTCGTATGTGGCGGCGAATCGGCTTAACCGCCTGAAAATCCCAAAAGAAAATAATATGGATCTGAGAATCACATCAGATCTAAAAAATACACCATAAATCAAAGGCTATTGCACACGGAGGAACTCACACACCTACAGATCTGCTTCGTTCTTCAATTAGAAGATCACAGTAAGGTTGAGGGGATTTAGGGAAGAAGGTTGAGAGGGATATGGGTTGATGGGCGAGAGAGAAAATCCATGGGAGGGGGATCGGAGTTGGGATCCATAAGAGTGTGGGAGGGGAGCTTAACGAAAAAAAAACAGTATGGAGAAAGGTGGAGGCACACATGAAAGAGATAATGGGTTTTGCATAGAGAAGAGAAGAAAGGAGAATAGTTAAAAGGCTTGTATGTATTCATCATACAATTTTGGGTTGGTTCACACCCTTAAAGAAGGAAGAAATGGAGAAATAAAATTAGTAAATTTTTTTTTTTTGGGTTTCTACGAAGATATGGATTTTTTTTTAGTTTTTTGGGTTTGTTCATGAGTTTTAAGAACTTTTGATTTTTTTTTAAAGTTAAAAAGGATAACATTGTTAATATTTTGAAACATAAATGATTAAAATGAAAAACTAATAATAAAGGACTACATTTACCTGAAATTACGTTAAGGGACTAAACATGTAATTTTGCCTATTTTTTTATGTTCCTTGTCTAATTTTAAAGTGGTATTTGATGTAATTTATAATTTGTCCATAAAACAATAGAACGTTACGAATTTTATGTGGTTATTTAAATATATTTTTGATAGATAATAGATACATAATGCATAAATGTAAAAGGGTTAAAATTTACAATAAAATTGTATTTCTAACATATATAATATTCACTCTAACGTGACATGCATGACCAAAATAATCATATTTAATACATGAAAAATGAGAAAGATATGTATTCTTTGCAAGATATATCAATGGTTCATGAAAGCAGTTGGTGGTGGTGTGGGTGATTGAAAATCATGACTCCATGAGTCATGTCTACTTCATGATAATGAGATACAATCTTTTATGTAAGATTTATCTAATATTTAAATTTGATTTTTAAATTTAAAAAATATGATATATATTAATTATGTTTTTATAGTTTCTTTAGTTAACAAAACATGTTTTCAACGAGGTAGGATAGGTTGCTAAAATGCTCCTCTTTGTTAAATGATTCAAGCAAGTTGAAAAACTATTCACAATTCTAAATATTGCAATGACTGGTTTCTTAGCATCATTTAAGTTATTTACTTTTTAGATAATTTCATATCAACAAAAAATAAAGAATTTAATTGTTTATTAAGACCGAGACTTGGTCAATTTTCAGGCAAGTAGTATGTAGTGTTATCTTGTATTATTTATTGTGATGTTTGGTAAGTGCCAAAATCATGTTAATTTCAATAGCACTTACTAACTTGTTTGGCAAGTAATCTTAAAAAAACCCCAATTTATTGTAAATACATGACTATTATAGTTTTATGCCAGTAAGCTACTATTATCTATTTTCCATCACATTTTGTAGCTTTTTGAGTGAACTTCAAAGCAACATAGAATCTAACTAGAAGTAATTTCGCTAGGCCAGTTAGGAGCGAACAAAGACAGAGTTCCAAGGAGAAAAGATAGAGTAGCTTCGTTGGATGAACAAAGTTTTGCCCAACGAAGTAAGGTATTTTAGTTACTTTCAAAGACGAGCTAACTTTTCCCTCCACCTAAAGCAGTCTCAATTTGTTGGGCAAGCAGGAATTAACCTAGTGAAACTGCACTTTTTTTTGTCTAGAATAAATAGACTTGTAAACAAATTCCTTGTATAACTTTTACATTCCCAATCTCGTTTTTAGACAGAGAAACATATGGAGAAGTCGTCTTCACCATTGGAAACTTGGATTCAAACTTGTGTATGATCTTCCATCTTCATCTCTATGCTAGTTACTTCATCTACGAGTAACTAAACCTCACTTTGTGTTGGGACTATGTTTAGTTAGCTAGGAATTCAATGTAATACTTTTGGTCTGGCGATTATATATAATATATTGTTGATTTAATTTTGTTCTTAATGCTTTTTTTGACATGCAATCCGAAAATGAACTTTTGATTTAGAAAGTGTTAGACATCGACTTTTTATCTAAGATATATGAATTAAATCATGTGTAGATACTAATTTCTAGACATTGGGTTAAGTTTGCATTCACATAGACTATCCAGTCATATGTCATCGAATCAATTGACTATCTTGCTCAACATCATAAGTCAATTGATACAATGGATTTCTCGTTGTTTGCCAGACATGGAAACGTACGATGAGGGATAGGTGGAGACATAACTGAATTTTAGAAAATATATAATCGATCAAGATGACACATTTAATGAATATCTAACGATTTGTAATCCCAGGGCAGTCTTTTTACAATCTTGAGTTAGAATAGAACAATCTTGAACGATCGAAACTATAGCGCGATCTATGCGGATTTGATATTTACTTTTTGGTAAAAATACGGACATACTTACTGTTATGCGAGGATAGAAAATCCTCATTCTATGTAGGGAGTGTCTTTTTTATATTGACTGTTTGTGCATGTATATTTTCCGGTGCATTTTTTTTTTGTAAATTCATAACTTAATTTTTACTTTTTTTTTTATCTTCACTTGGCAAGCCAAGTTTTTGTTCAGCTTCGCCATTGTGTACAAACGAAACAATTCTAATAATATAATTAACATATGGTCACCATTATTTTAGTTGAACTAGGACACCAAAAATCTTAAGACCGACCCTAATGAAAAATTATACTGGGGTGAGAAGAGTGTCAAGGGAAACTGACGACAAGTCATGAGAGTAATGGAAGGCGAAGCAGTATCTATCAACAATATGATTACTACTAATTGGATATTGATACTTGGCAATGTAAAGAGATAACAATAAATATCTTGTTGCATTAATTGCTCTTTTAGTCCCTTAATTATTTTTTTGATATCGCTTTGGTCTCATAATTAATTTTTGGTCCATTTTTGTCCTTAAGTTCATCTCCGTCATATATTTTAATCCCTTCCGTTAAGGGGTTAACCTCAAATGTCTAAGGTGGACCAACACTATAAATGGTCCACCATAAACCTTGTTAATTTTTTAATCTTAACCGTTCGATCTATCAGTCAAAAAAATAAGTCATTGAAACTTGAAGGTCTATTATATCTAATAGTGCACTATCCCCATATAATTATTTTTCTCTTTCTTCATCTCCTCTTCTTCATCATCTCCATCGTCTTCATCATCCTCCTTCATACCATTCAACATACAACCCATAAAAGTAAAAAAAAAAACAACCAGAAAAACAGTAAAAAAAAAATCTCTCTCCTCTCATCTCCTCTCTCTCAAATCTCAAACCCAAATATCTCTCCTCTCCTCTCCTCTCCTCTCCTCTCTCAAATCTCAAACCCTTTTCATTATCCCCCAAATCACAAATCACAAATCCCCAAAATCCCTAAATTGTTTGATAACCTCTTCGTCTTCTGTTTAATTTCCCCCCAAATAACCGATTTGTAGCTTCATTTCTTAGAATCACGAAAATCAACCTCAATTTTTGAATTCTGGTGATGTTTTTAATTCATGCTGTTGGGTTTTGTTGTTGTTGCTATTGGATTTTGTTGTTGTTGTTTGTTGTTGTTGCAACTCGATTTTGTTGTTGTTGGGTTTTGGTTTTTTTTTTCTTCTGGATTTAATTGAAATGAGAATGTTGTGTTGTGGGTTTGATTGAAATTGATTTTTTCTAGATTTTTTTTCTGGATGTTGTGTTGTTGCTGCAATTTAGCCTTTACTAAATGTTGTGTTGCTGCTTTTTTTTTCCTTCTGGGTTTCATGAATGTTTATAATGATGATGATGAAGAAGAAAATGATTGTTTGCTGGGTTTTATTTAGTGTTTTTCTGGGTTTGTTTGTTATTCTTGATGAACATCAAGAAGAAGATGAATGAAGAAGGAAGAAGAATTAAAGTTGAAGTCAATGCCAAAATGACACGTGTACTTAGTTAATATTTTTGAATTAAATCTAACGGAAGGGACCAAAAAGTGTAACGGAGATAAAATTAAAGGATTAAAACGGACAAAAAAATAATTATGGGACCAAAGTGATACAAAAAAAATAGTTAAGGAACAATTTAGCCAAAAAAAAAATGATAAAGACTGCAGTATTTAATTGACATGTTACAATAACATTGTCTTCAGTTAAAATAACATTGTCGGAATAAACTGCCATAGATAATATCAAATTAAAATACAAAGAAAATTTCTCAACATGTATATTGTTTATTTACCCTCATTCTTTCAAACGCCAAAATCACGCGGTTAACCTTGTATTACACATACATCTTCAAAATTTGCTATGGTGAAAAAGATTGCAGAAATATCATCTGCATTTCCTACTTGTGGAATTTTGCATGGTAATATGTTCAAACAATGAATGGCAACCCCCTTTAATTAAAAAATAAATTCGATAAAAAGTATAGCATCAACTTCGTATTGCATTCTATATCTTCAGCTTCCACCCTCTGGCAGCAAGCGCTTCACGAATTCGTTTAGCTGCATCAGCAGTATCGTTAAGTGGTGGATAGCTCCAACTCTCTGAAATCTGGAAATTTAAGAAAACATACATCCATTACAAAATATACATACTTGACAATATGTATAATTTCAGAAAATCGTTCTTCTACAATTGTATTAATTCCTTGCATTGAGATATAGAAGTCATTGAGTTGTACTTACATCCTCAGAACCTGTAAAAGACCGAACAACTCCCAGGTCTGTCAATGATCTGTGAAATTCGGTGTACTTCCATTTGCAACGCTCAGCCCCCACAACGTAAACGGGCTTCCTGTGGGACGAGCAAAATAATTTATCAATAACATATTATCAAATACATGTATGAGGAGAAAGTGTATAATATTTGTGTTCAATATAGAAATACTTCTTGACAAGCATACCCGGTGCTGCAAGCTTCACTTATCATACTAACTGAATCTGCTGTGACAACAAATGCATCAGCCCAAGCTAGATGGCCCATGTGCGGGTTACGTCCTGAAAGTGGTATGTTATTATCAGGTTAACCACTTAATATCTGTTAAAAAAAAATTAAACAACTGAATAGTTAATCAACTTGAAACCTAAATAAATCTTTACCTTGCCCATCCCAAATATAAACTTTTGGATTATTTCCAAGTTCTTTCACTATAATTTTGGCCACCTGTTTAAAAGACCACAGAGGAGAAAGAAAAAGTGAGTAGGAGATGAAAGTGTTGCTGGAAGATATTATTTGTTTGAGAAACTTTATGATTGGCCATACTTTTTGAGGAGTCTTCTCTGTAAAGGATATTCTAACACTCCCACAACTAGCAAGAACACTAAGCAAAGAGGCTACCAACTGCTTTGCAAGGTCTCCACCGTATCGACAATTACCTAAATCAATTATGGAAATTAGTCAAATAACCAAAAACGTTTGGCCACTAGTCAAGAAGCTTAAATACTTCTCCTCCAAGTTTTACTACATATCAAACGATTAAATTCACATATAGAAATTACTTGTTGGTCCTCCAATGTTGACAACGAGCAAGGGCCTGCTGACACGTGCAAATTCATCATGCCACGTAGCAGCAGCACTACGTATTGAAGTGAAATCTATTTGATGTAGGGCTCCAGTTGTGAGAACCTAAGTGTACATTACAACATAATATTCTTTAGCAACCAACAGGGGCCAACATAAAGTAATCATAGTTTCTCTGTTAAAGCAACAAGCAACTTATAGCCATATCATATGCACACTATACATACCACATGACTATCCGGAGGATCACGTGGAGTTATCCAACTTCGAAGAAGCCGAGGAACTTGTTCCTGCCCTTGTGGAGTCAGAGGATAATAGTCATGCTTAGGTGTAATCACCATGTCAAACCTATTCAAATGCAATCTTGGATGTTGTATCTGGCGAAACAATAAAAAATACAAAGACTAAATATCAAAGCATATATTTTATGTAGTAATGAAGGTCAGAGCAAAATATAGGAGCAATAACACAGCACCATATTAACAATTAAATTTAAAACAGAACATAGATACTCCAACGTTTATTAGAGATGAGCACATATGTAGGTTTATTACTTTTTGGATCAAAGAGAATACATTTATCATTTAATGCTGATTTGCTTCATGATTAATTAAGTCTAGGACAAGCATGTCCTCCTGAACTTGATAAGTTTACATTATAAATTACACAATTTTAGACATGAAATGAACAAGGTTTTCAAGTGCAAACTGCATAATGTTATGCAGCGGTGATAACAGAATACATACACAAGCAGGAGCACAACTACAACTTAAAGCCTTGAATGTGATAAATATCAGAAGTAAATAAAATAAAGTAAAAAGATATGAAATTTCATAAAGGAAAGAGATCGCAGAAGTAGCAAACCATTCCCTTAATTTCCTAGCAAGATCATGTCAAAGACTTCGGAAAATAAACCGCTTTAAAGATTGAAAGTAGGCGTGGAGAATTTCTACTCCACAAAGTCATTTTGGAATGCATTCACAACCCCCACTTTTATCAATCGCCAGCTCAATTTTGTTCTAGGTGAATTTTTGGTATTAACCCTTTTTTTAATTGCCCTATCACAATCATATCTACAGATAGATCTCGTTTGAATCAAATTCCTAATTAATGGTTTGCTTTAAGAAATTCCATGATCTTCTATTTCAAACTAATGTACTATCTTCCATTTGAACTATCCTCCTTAACATGGCTTCTAGAGTCTTTTCACAGTTCACACATGTGCAAACCGCCTAAGATATGATTCTACCATATAATCTTTTCCAGTATAGGAACTACACCTACTTTTTCTCTAATGATATCATTTCTAATTTCATCTTGTCTTGTGTGACCACTCATCAATCATAGCACTCACAAGTCTCATCGCCACAACATTGATCTTATTTCATGTTGGAGTATTCCTGTCCAACGATCTGTTTCATACAACATAGCAGGCAGGTCTTATAAATGTGTGGTAAAATTTTCTTTTAATTTGAGTCATACATCTTAAGCATCCTGGTGTTACCAGTAAATTGTTGTCCTAAATTTTTATGCGTGCACTAAAAATTTGCTTAATTTACAAGATATAAGAACAGAATTGGATAAAAGAAATATATGCATTAAATCTGCAGACCTGAACGACAAAAACATTCTCAGATGCTAAACTTTTTATGGAACTTGCAGTAGAAATGGTATCTCTTCCACATGCCACCACCAACAAAGGTCCCTCCCTGGACATATTATCAATCATATCATTATTTGTAAGGAGAGAAAGAACTAGATGATGATAGAAGAAAAGACTACAGGTTGCAAGAAGTACTAGAACGTGAATCAGCACAAATATCACAGTACTATGAGAATTAGAATACTGACTTGAATTTGTATACTAGATCAATTAATTAGTCAAAACTTTAAGTTTCTGTCCAGAGCATCATAAAGGGAAGTTTGGTACATGTGTAACATAAATTAACTGGAAATCTTCTACAAATTCTAGCAGCTGTCTCAGTAGTATACATTAATTACACAAGAAATAAATTGTCAAGGAAGTGAAGTCAAATAAGACATTCAGAACGCATGTCACCTAATATATTAAATAGGATAAATTGATATATAAATAATTTTAGATTACTACTATTGTTAAAAGGAAATTCATCATTCCAAAGAATATTATTAATGGTAAAGCCACACAGATATTTGAATCCGTCGTCATAAAAATCAAAGAAAAAAGGTATGTAGCCAGGCTATACACAACAGTTTCGCAGATAAAAGAATAGGTGAAGAGAATTTACTTCTCATAAGTTTCTTGAGCAAAATTCACTATCTGCTTTGCATCAGCTTCTAAGACACCCAACAAGCCTGCACGCTCACCATTTACTGAAGGCACAAGCTTCTTTGGTTGAGATTTCAACAGTATCTGAGAATAATCGCGAACCGTTGTTACTATATAATATATTTTCTTATGAAGGGAGACTGGAAGCCAATGAAGCCACTCATTAACTCCCCCTTTAGGCCTGGTAACCCGCTGCAACAAATCAATAATGAAATGATGAGCAAACTTATTCAGCTGTGAAGTGGTATTCTCAATTTAGAAAAGGATGGGAAAAAATGTAAGCCAAATTTGAGCTCAAAATAGTATTAAGAGTTAGCTTTATCAATAAACAAAGGCACAAATTACAGCGTCCTTTGGTTGTAGACTGTAATAAAAAATATTCATTAGATTCCTTTCCTTGAGAAATTCTCAAATAAGAGAAAGTTTAACTCAGACGAATGTCTACCCATATTTTCCTTTCCCTCCAAACATCCATATCCATAAACAAAGAACACCAAACTATGATATAACGCCTAAATTTGTTAAAACTTAAACAAATTTATAAAAAATTATACATATTTGTAAAGAGACATTGATATTTTCTTTATTAATGTATAGCTATATATGCAGATGATAATCACAACTTACAAAAGATACTTGTGAGTTGTGATCATAACGAAAAAGCATGGACACATATCAGTGTTATCAATAGCAGATCACAAGAAATCCTCTATGTGAAATAGCAGTTAGGGTTGCAGGAAAATAGCGGAGACCAAATAGCGATTGAAAGAGATCATATAAATATATATATAAAGGATTACTGCATAGAAATAAAAGTTGCATCCTCTATGTGAAATAGCAGCAGTTAGGGTTGCAGGAAAATAGCGGAGACCAAATAGCGATTGAAAGAGATCATATAAATATATATATAAAGGATTACTGCATAGAAATAAAAGTTGCATCCTCTATGTGAAATAGCAGCAGTTAGGGTTGCAGGAAAATAGCGGAGACCAAATAGCGATTGAAAGAGATCATATAAATATATATATAAAGGATTACTGCATAGAAATAAAAGTTGCATCCTCTATGTGAAATAGCAGTTAGCGTTGCAGGAAAATAGCGGAAATCACATAGCGATTGAAGGAGATCATATAAATATATATGAAGGATTGCTGCATATAAATAAAAGTTGCATAAAATTTATTAAAAATAGGTCATGTGCAGCTCACATGTTGTCTCTTAAAAAAAGTGAATTAAGAGGTTTATCGTCCTTGCTGGTGTTGGAGGGCGATGTGTTCAAAGGCAACAGAGGCAGAGCACAACTTACATATTGAGAGGTTTACATATTAGGGTGATAATCAGAGTAATTCTCTGACACTTCAGTTTTCTATTTTAAATAAACACAAGTCAATGTGCAGCTCACATGCTGCCTCTTCAGTTTTATTGTTCAAAGAAGGAAAAAAAATTAGAATTATCTATTTTCTGCTACTGCCGCTACGACTCCTATGGCTGAAACTAGAATTGTGACTGTTTCCCTAATAGTAAAACTGGGATAGTGTCGCAGGTATCATCGCAGATTCTTCAAAATCCACTACGCTATAGCCACTATTTCATCACACTGACACATGTCAATTGTACATAGAAAAAATATATTCCTTGTAAATATGTCACAAAAGCATTTTCCCATATCAATGTCAAAATGTAACATAACAATAATCCTTTTGTAAAATAAGTCTGTACTCAATTTGATTGCTTCCTGTTTACTGTTTAATATACTAATTGTATCATTTTCATTATTCTCATCATCATAAAAAAAATCACGGATTCTAATATAATTCTACTATATAATATCCCACAACTATATCTCTGTTTTTAATGTCCTCAAGATAAGGCTACAAAGATCAGTCAATATTTTTGTTAAAAAAAAAACTAGCAAATACTTCTTCGACGGTATTGTGTGGATTGCAAAAACAAAAAAGTTTCTTCAAATTACGCTCTGCTGCGGTGCTAAGCACCGTAATAACACTACTATTTTACAACACTTTGTACTAAATAGCATATCAAAACAATAGAAATTTGTTCAAATCCCCCCACACTATAACACTATAGCCGCTATTTGCAACAATGCTCGATAGAGATTGGGGAAGTCAAATTTGGATATAACACCAACAATACAATTAATCACAAATCACAATTAATTTCAATAATCAATTAAGTTCAAAACTAGTAATAAATAATAATACAATTAATTTCAAAACTAGTAATAATCACAAATCACAATGTATTATTAACTTCAAAACTAGTAGTTTCACACAGTAACTATGGTGAATTACTAAAACAAAAGGGGTAATTAAATAAAATAAAATGCTTACATATAAGAAATAGTTATGAGAGAATCCAAGAGCGCGAACCAATCCAATACTCTGATTCTCAGAAGCGGCGAAACCGTTTCCGATAACAACAGCGCGTCGGACGAAAGTATGAACTCCAGATTCAAAGATGTCAGGTGTGCCTCTATGGGAGTTAGGGCTTGGCGGTTCTGGAAGTTGAATTGGTCTCATCGATTTTATTTTATTCCAGTTCAACAATTTCAATCATGAATTTTCTCGACAAAATTGGAAGAAAAGTTGAGTGAGTAACACGCTGTGGTGGTTGTTTGGCTTGTTCCTAATAGGCGTGCGTAAGCGTAAGTCGAAGACGTGTAACTGACGAGTTGGCATGGCAAGGGAACTAATTTTTTTATTTTTAATCAAAAATACGATTCTTGGGGAAAAGAAAGTAAAAGGGAAGCGCCCATGGGCCAAAATACCTGTTATTTTTAATTAAGATTTAGGTTTTACTATTTGCACCCCGTTTAAAAAAGTGGTCACCACACCAAACACACCCTTAAGTTGGTCAAATTTGTGTTTTTTTTTTTTGAGTTTAAAGATGGTAAACAGTCGGTATAAAGGAACTACACACAGACAACCAACCAAAACTCATCTTTTTGAGACGTCAGATTTTATTAAAAAATAATGATTCCTTTTTTTTTTCTTCTAGATCATATGACAATAAATCAATCATCATAGTGCAAAAAATAATGATTAAATTTAATTAAAATTAATACTGAAAGGAAACTATTGTAACCGCTTTTTCCATTTTTTCAACAACCAATTCATTCACTCTCCAGATATCTTCTTTATTCTTCTTCTTCTTCTCCTTCTTCTTCTGATGGCAAAATAGGCTTGCTCAGACTAGAAATCAGGGGGAGGATGAGTTGGTATTGTCGTCGATGTCGCTACTGGTGGTCGGCGGTATGTAATGGAATTCCATAGTTGCAAGGAAGAGTAGGAGAAAGCAGTTTACTATCAACATTGTAAATTAAAAAAAAAAAACTCACATGGCTACCTTGGATGGCGGGGTTTAATGGAATTAGAGGTGTGGACGCTTACTACAATTCACAGGGGTGGGGGATAAAATATTGAATCGATGTGGGACCTGCCTTTCCCGCGTCAAAGTTAAAGAACCCTGGTCCATTTATTCTCTCCTTGATCAAGTCAAACAAATCTGAGTAGATTACCTAGCAATTGTTGTAGCAAATACTTTTGTAGCCTATCTTCAAACCTCATTTTTACAAGAGCCTATCTTGAAACTTGAAAGCTGTTTCTAGCTCAATTTGTTTACCACTTTGCAGTAGCTTAAGTTTCTTTCATAAGCATTTGTCAATATAATTCATTATTTGTTTTCTAGACGATTTATTATCAACTTAACATACAAAACCAGAAATGTGTTGAGATGTTTAGAACCATTCCTCAATTAAAACATACAGGGTGTTTGTTTATTTTTGTTTTTATTAACAAAACATACAGGAGAGCACCAACAAAAGCATTAAAATGGATATAATGTGTACGAAAATTAATTTAAACCTAGATCTTGAAAGATAGTAAAAATCCACATTTACAGATTGGTGCCCTATAATCACAAAATAGTATCATTGCAGGCTTTCATGTGTAATCTTTATAATACAGAACCAAGAACGGTGAAAGCAAGAAACTATATGTAACTGTTTCAGGACCCTTTACCAAATTTTCTCACTTGGCTCATAATTTTGAATCTGAAACACTGAAGTGCCAATGTAGAATATTGACAGGAATCTTCTTGATCTTTGCAGAGCTCAGAAAATATAACCAGCAGGAGTGACAATTAAGATCTGCAGGATGGTAGAGTAATGCCACCGCAGCAAGCAGCGATTAAAAAGTACAGCAGAAGAACAATCAAGCATGTCAACAATGCCCTGCCAAAGAACAAAATACATACAGTCAAGGCAAGGATAGAAGAAAAATGGAAAGATCCCATTTTGCTTTCCAGAATAAATCAAAAGAACTTGTGGTATCCCAGATCAAAATTCTATACTTTCCAAATATATATTATACTAAGGAAAGAAATTTCACTCACAAGAGTTTGAAGTTTTTCATCCAAAGAGCTCTTCGAAGGCGCTTCGATTGTTTTCTAAAGTGAAATGAACTATCTTGCATCGTTGCTGTCTTATCAACTAGAAGTTCAATCCGGTCACCTCTCTCCAATATTTTCTCAATATTATCCACCATTATAGTGCGTATCTGAATGATAGAGTGAAAATTCTAATGTCATCAACGATGTGATAGGACTTAAACAACCTTAGCATGCATGACACACATCAACAACTTAAAATCAAATAGAGTGCTCTTCAGAAGCATGCTGCAAAATAATCAACATATGATTTTCAGGAAAAAAAGGTACACAACTTCGCTAATAAGTACTCTAGGCTATAAGCATCATTGATTAGGGTAAGTGATGCTTCTTGTAAAAAGGCACACAACACATTTCAAGTCAAGAGGGTATACCACTTCTACATAGCTTTACCAACTATATACAAAAATCAATCCTATATAACAACTCATCATCACATCCATTTTTACTGGAAGTATAACTAGGGCATAAACTAATACATTGAAATCGTATTATCACATATGTTTTTCTTTAGTCCCACAACCCAGATATCTTGATGTCTGCTATAGAAACTGGATTATATGTTAAAGTTGTCTGTGACTCGCAGTACATACTTAGGAAGAACATAAATTTATCAACAGAAAATAGAGTAGCATATTGAACTAACAAGAACACAACTTCACTTATCATATTATATCACTTGAGTAGCTTATGTAGTGTTCTGTTCTCATTTTCTCACTTTGTGCTAGAAAAATAAAATGGCGGGCATACAACAAAAGAAGAAATATGGAATAACAGAGATTTTTTTAAATTACTTGCCTCGCCAACTTCACCCCTCACACGATTGAGGGTATCAACACTGGGGTTACTAGAAAAAAACTCCATTTGCTGATGCAAAACCCTTGAAAACTCATCATTCATTGCATAAGCCGGTGCATAATTGGCAACTCTGCTGTAGTTCTTCATAAACCTCATTTGGATATCTTCCAAGTATGAGAAAGGGATTCTCCCTGGATAAATAAAACATGGGACATAATAAGCACATGAAAACAGTAACAAAGGTTAAAACAGAATAGCAAGTTCCAGCTTCTTCAACTTAAAATGTGCTAATGACTGTTTAGTCATTGTTTGTGTAGAGATAAATACACTAATCCTACACATTAGTTTTTAAAGTTATTATTTTTCACAAAAAATGGAAATTTCCACAACAGCTTGGACAAGATTAAATTGAACATAATAATTATGCAGTGAATTTTGGAAAAAATAAATAGCCAAGTCTGTTTCTCCAAATAGTAGTTTCTACATATGTGGAGCCTCAAATGAAGTTATAGACCTATCTACCAAATATAAGCATAATATTACTACCAGGACACAGATTCTAGGAATAATTGGCTGATTCCATGACTGGAATAAACCTGACCTTGTTGAGAGTGTAGAGAATAACTGAAAATGTCTTTCTCGCTCAAGAATCAGTATAAAGAATTATAAGAAAGTTATAGCAAATCTTATGCACTTAATAGGAGGATACTTTTTCTTCCCCCTTCCATTTGAGGTATCATTAGCTGTGGATAAAGAATTATAAGAAAGTTATAGCAAATCTTATGCACTTAATAGGAGGACACTTTTTCTTCCCCCTTCCATTTGAGGTATCATTAGCTGTGTATCTTTTATCATGTATTAACATGAATACACTCATGCAACAAGCACTAACCGAGGATTTTCTACTTATTTTACAGGTTCTACCAGGACTACCCTAGAAAGGAAAATAACGATAACCTAAAAGCTTGCCTGATATATTCTTATTTTAAAAATTATTTAATAGAATATATATTTCACATAATAAAAAATATTTAAAAAAAAACTGTTTGATGAGTTTTGTTGAGAATAATTTTATGATAGTTTCAGGACAGTGTTAACAATGCTGGTGGTGGGAGGACTCTTTTTCTTCCCCCTTCAGTCTGAGGTCTCTTTAGCTGTGTATCTTTTATCATGCATTAACATGAATACACTCATGCAACAAGCACTAACCGAGGATTTTCTACTTATTTTACAGGTCCTACCAGGACTACCCTAGAAAGGAAAAGAACGATAACCTAAAAGCTTGCCTGATATATTCTTATTTTAAAAATTATTTAATAGAATATATATTTCACATAATAAAAAATATTTAAAAAAAAAAACTGTTTGATGAGTTTTGTTGAGAACAATTTTATGATAGTTTCAGGACAGTGTTAACAACGCTGGTGGTGGGAACCATGGTCTGCCATTGTAGTAGCAGTTGAAAATACGGTGGTCATGATTTGAAGTGTGAGTAAAGAATCTATGGAAACAAGTGAAAGAAAATATAAACTAAAGCAGGCTATCAATTTATACCGTAACAACAGATTAAGAAGAAAAAGATCCAAATAAACAACAAGCCTTCTTCTACTATTAATTTCAGAAGCTAAAGTTGTGCAATTTCACGTATCAAAATGCCATGTGGTTTAGACGTTTAGTCAAACAATTTTGGGACAATCTTCTTCACGAGTTGGTTACCCAAAAAAATCAGTTTAAATCATGTCTAGGTTTGTTAGGAATAGGATATTGTACATCTTAACATTTTGCACAAAGATAGTGTGTTTTGTTAATCTGGTAAGGCAAAACCATAGGAGTTTGGATCATGTTTTGAAAACTCACATGATTACCGTCCTAGCCAAAACGCAAGGGGTCTATTGGCTTATGTTTAGGCAGTATTGATTAGGGATCAAGTTCAGCTGGTGTGTATTCTGCATTCTCATGGATTCAGGGTCCTCTTTTAAACTGCCGGGTCTCATCAATATTTGGGACAAAGCGCGAGGGATCTATTGGCTTATGTTTAGGCAGTATTGATTAGGGAAGGCAGATATTAAGGCATATTAAGCTGTTGGTATGCCTCATAAATGTCATAAATATGCCTGATAAACATCGAAAAAGAAATAAATGAAGCGGAGCTAAAAACAAAGATAATATCTTATTTAATGGTTTGAAACACGTGTCATGGACGAGGAAATTTCTGATTGGAGGAAGGTGTCGTCTAGGGGACCAAATGATGTTCCTACAAGGTATGCATGCCACGTGATCGGCCATGTATGTCTCGGTTGGTATTCAGCCCCATAGCTCTAAGCCTGAAACGTGAATGAGCTTACTATAAACTGAAGGCTCGGCTTACAGTGTCTGGACAGTCCGTTCCTATAGTTATTGACTGTTCACAGACTCTGCTCCTGACTGTTTCCTTAAGGTAAGGGGTCTTTCAAAAACAACGAGTGCATTAGACATCATGGTAGACCATTCCACAACGATGTCATTTGAACACGAAATCAATGGAAAAACTCATATCGCTATCAATTATGATGTCATACCCAAACAATCAGCCAAAGCCGGAAACAGCGCTCATGAAAACCTTGACAATTGAATTTCCTATTCGATGAACTGATGATACAGATTCAAGCTTGCAGATCGTGCCTTTCATAGTTCATATTTAGTTTGACTATTGGAGGATGCAAAATTTATTTTAGAGAAATAAAATTGATTTTGACATGTTTAGATATTCTCAAGTAGAATTGGTTTTGTCTCCAAAATCGATTCTAACTTAAATCTAGAATTTGAAGCTTTTGCCTCTACAATTGATTATTAGCCTCGAATTTATCTATGTTCGACCCAGTTTACATGAATATATCCAAATCACTTTACATTCAACTCACTTTTAGTCTAATATATCCAAGTAGAACTTATTTTTCAACCCAATTCTAAGACAATTTTACCATGAAAATAAAGAATCTACAAGTTGCAGCTTCAAGTTGGACGCGTGTTCAAAATCAACAGGCTAAATCAATTTTGCAAAATCAATTAGTTCAAAATCAATATCACACACACACACACTTAAAATCAATATACACCAAAAGCAATAAAAAACATAAATTTCCTGTTCAAAAAACACTTATCTATAGTAATTAAAACATATCAAAATCAACCCTATCTCTTTTCTCCAAAAGAGTAAAACAAACTTTTTTTCTACTCAAACACAATATTTCGTCATTCAAATTCATTCAACAAAAATTCACAATTTCAGTTACTTTTTATTCACTCAAACAAAAACAAGCAAAAATCACTCATCTCATAAGAAATTCAAACTATAAAATTGGAGAAAGCAAGAAAAAACGAACTACTCACTTCCGAAGGTATCGTTAGCCATACAAAGGAAGGTAAGACCATCGGATCGGAGAATATGAAAGATGTATCTATCTTGAGAGAAACAAAGTCTTGAATCCGATTCGGTTGGAAGCTTCTCGAGTAAACGACGAGCGACGGCGCCGGTGTTGCCGGTGACGGCGCTGAATTCTGCTAGAACCACCGTGCCTCTTGCTACCAACGCGTAGAGGATTGCCATCGGCGAAAAACGCGTTCTTCGTCGGAAATTTCAGTTTGTAGTTAGATCTTTGAGTTTGTTTTAATGGGAATTGGAATTGGAATTGGATTATTCAAAAGAAAACGTTGAAATGGTAACTGTGTTATTTTATTGTTATTTTTTGGTTTTTTGTTTTGGTAAGTGTTTTATGGTGTGGGGTTAAAATTTTGAATGGAATTTAATTTAATTGGGTATGGGTGAGTGGTGGTTGGTTCACATACCAACGCAGGTGATGCTGTCTACTCCTTATTGGCTACTCACTATCCTTTTCATTCCGTTAAAAGACCCATATTTTAATTAGGACAAAACTTAGATACAATTTTTTAGGTGCTTTTCGTATGGTTCTTAACTAAAAATACAAATTTTTTGGATATAACAAACTTTGAGAAAATTAAGGATTTAAGGAAATCATGGTGAATTTAGTTAAGAACCATACGAAAAACACCTAAGGAATTGTACCTAAGTTTTTTCCTTTTAATTATACATATACGTATATGATACGTATACATATCGATGATCTGTAGATATTCGTATATGTATATACGAAATGTTGGAATTAACGTTTTTATTATTTGATTTTTTTAAGGAAAGAAGCTTATATCATTTCAATACTTAAAATGTGTTCAATACAACATGGTATTTATACCAAAATCTGAAAACTAGCTTAAGATGTGGGCGCCTTAGCTAATCTATGGGATGCATCATTTGTTTGTCTCCTCACAAACTCAACACTAGAGTTGACATAATATTGTTCAAAGATAGTTTTACAATTATGGATAATCATCCCAAATTCATATTATCTGATATTTATAAGATATTTTACATCTAAACGTAGATAGTTTATAAGATAGTTCATAGATGTATGTATCTTAGAAAAGATAAATGGGAGCAAAAAGTTGGATAATATTGGAAGAATTTAGTGTAGATGTGTATGATTTAATTTAAGATGTGAACAAGTTAAATAAGTGGCCCTCTCAAAAAAAAGTGAAATAAGTGGGACTCTCTTCATTGATTTCTTCCCTCTTTTTTGTCTTTCTTATCTTCCTCGCTCGCAAGTTCTCCTTATTCAATTTTCTTCACCACAACATGTCTTGTCTCTACACATACCATTCTACATACTTCATTTTTTGAGTTGTCAAGGGTGGTACCTAAGAAGCTGGTGCACGCCATATTTGCAAGTTGTGTTGAAATCTAACCGATTTGCATTTCAATTTTTTTTTTTTTTTTTATGGAAGCCTCATTGATCATTTGGGCCTCGTCATGACTCTTTGCTAACGCTTCAATTGATATTTGGGATGTCTTCATGTAATGAGTCAAAGCCTATTCCAGATTCAACTTTGGTTGTTGTGATGTGGTTGCTTTTAATGGGCGTGCAACTTGAGGTGGTTGAAGAGTGTTGTTTCCTCTTCGAGAAAAATTTGGGTGATTGGATTGTAAGTGTTGAATACGGATCCCTCTACTGCCTTGTAAATGATCTCATGTATTTGACATCCTCGTCTGATTACCCAAAACTTGTTGGGAGGCATTCACTACTTGCATGAGCTTAATCGCATAAGTCACACACTAAGTCATGTGATGAGAGTTGAGCTAGATTATTTGCTTCCAACTTATTTAAGATGGTTTCAAGTTGAATACTAAGAAATTTGTTTCTAGCTAATAAGGCATCATGTGTATCCAAGTCGATCATACCTCTTTTCATCTGAATAACTCCCTCATTGCTTTGTGAGAGGTACTCATTCAAGGACATTTTTTCAATCAACTCTTGTACTTCTCCAGCCATCTTGCTTTTCATGGTACCTCATGTGGATGCATCTAGAAGCAAGGTTTGACTTTTCAAGATGGTGGTGAATGCTTTCATTATATCCATCTCATTGAAATTGTGACATGGTGTTTACCCTGGTTTTTGGTAAACAACCGCTGGTTCTAGGTTTATTACTTGCGAGATCAACAAGTAATCTCAGGACATAGTGTGTCTAGTTGGTTTGAATGTTCTTGCATTTTATGGGTATCCTTATGTATTTCGAATAAGAATAATAAACAGAAAATCTCCAAGTTCGGTTGCTTGAACTTTTCGACAGGGAGTCAAGGTATAAAAGTAAATTACAAAAAGAACTAACTTGAAAGAAAGTAAATTGCATTGATTGTAAGTAAAGGTTGTTCACAAGGATCATACATGATTCGTAACTCTTTTCTCGTTGTGACTTGGATACTTCGAGTGCATAGAATGTAATGTATAAAGATTTGTGACCCCGTTTTCCTCATGGAAAACTCTTATTTATACTAAGGAAAATAACTGTACAATCCTATCCATACTTCTAACCGTTAATAACGCTAACTAACAGAGAAAAACAACCTATTTGAAATTCAAATCTTGTGCCTTCGACAGTTGCAATCTTTGATTCGACGAAAAAGACATTCTGAAGCATAATTAATTCTTCGTCCCGTTGATGTATGCTTCGACTATTTCTGGATGTTTCGATTCTGTTGAACGAACAAGTATCCCTTCCAAAGTTCTTTTAAACTGCAAAAATCTCATCTTCTTCCACGTGTCCAGTCAAACCTCAGAAATTATGTCAAATTCCTCTTGTTGAAAAACACAGGTAACAAATTGCCCCCCAAAAATGTTAGGTTCGACGGAATATAATGTAGGAGAAAACTGACATTTTTGAAAAAACTGTAACCTTCGACGGAAACTTTACATCTTCTTAAACAATGACGTCATTTACCTCGAGCAGTTCCCAAACCAGTTATCATTACAACACTATTTTCGGAGATTTTTTGGCTCCTAGAAGAAGTAACTGACGACTTGGTTCAGAGATCCTTCAGTTTTCCTCTCGCCACGTGGTTGAATTTTTCAACTTTTTCAACTTTTCAAATCAAGTCTTTTCAGTTTCCCTTCAGTAATGAGTACAAAAATCTACTTTTCACTTCTCCCATTGTCATTTCCTTTCCAGAAAAAACCTCTTTAGAAAAACCAACTTTCTTCTTCTCTCTATCATGGAGAAGCTTTCAGAAGATTTACTAATCACCATTACTAAAAAAGTAGCAGCAACTGGTACTCAAAACTTACTCAACTTTAAGGCAACTTTCGTTACTCATCGTCGATTGGCGAACAAGAAGACAGTTTTTAGGGCTTTGCCTCGTAGCTGTGTGTGGTATTTCTATGACCATTTTCCTCCTGCTGAGAAACTTGCTTTCATGCGACGAATGATCCAGAGTGGTCACGAATCGTTCCGCCTAGTGGAGACAACTTGAATAGCAAGACTCCTTTATGATGAACCTAATAACTTGAATGGCATTCTCCGTATTTTGCGCAAAGCAACTTCCCATGGCGTGGAAGGGGAAAAATACTTACTGATGATACTGAAAATCCTTTCAAAAGATGGATTCTCAATGGAGGAAGTTTTTCCCATTTTCAAAGATCTTTTCGATCGTCGAATGCTAGCAGAATGCAGAAGATCTACTTGTGGAGGACCAGGTTTCCCCTACTTTTTGCCATACAGACCTCATTGTGGTATTAGGCCTCTACCTCCAGGCTTGGTCATTCGTTTCACCTGCATTGCTTCAGGGAAATGCAAAGGACATGGGAGAAGATCTGGGATTTTCTGGCCCTTACCTGGTTCAGACAATGAATACTCTGGGACTGAACTTTGCTTCTACTGTCGTCTCGACTTAGAAGTTAAATGGTTCCTGCATGAATTTCGCTTCTTGGAGATCGAAGGTTTCTAGGTTCTTTAGGCATTTAGGATATAACCTCTCTCTTTTTTAGGGCCTCGAAGCCATTTTTGATGTATTTTGGATGTTGATCAATATCTTCGATGTCATTATGCTTCGACATCTTTGATGTAATATGCCTAATTTTTGGCTTCGACTTTTAATGCAATCTAATGCCTTTTTTTTATTTCCTATTGCTTTCTATCTCCAAATTCGATTTGAACAATGAAACTTCGACACTGTAACCTTACGCGTCGAATGAGAAATTACAAGTTTCGACTCTAACGAAACTGAAACGAAGGGTTGTTTTCATTTGAAACAAGTTTATGGCGCCATTTCCCGAAAGCTAATGGGCCACGTTTTGGAATTAAGTAACGCCCAAAAACCACCTTTTTAAATGCCAACTCAGGATGTTGCCATCTGTCAATTTTTTAAAGTGAAAAGAAGTATAAAGGCATACCTTGGGGAATACAAAAAGTACTCTCTTAACCCTTTTACACATCTTTCCAAATTGATTGTTAAAACAAACAAGAAACTATCTTTTTCTGAACAGTAATCGTTTCTCCTTCTTCTTTGCAAACCAACAACCGGAAAGCTTTAAAGAACAACAATGTCGTCTTCATCCAAAACTCAATCGTCCGATACTGCTGTTATGACAAATTTCTCTGTTCAACTTCAACCAAGGAATTTCAAGTTCGTTCCTGGTCCTGACCTGAAAGATGAGCAAGCCCAGATTTGGAAATCTCAGGTAATGATTTCTTGCCCTGATTCTCATGTATATTCAGGTCCCTTAGCGTTTCTAGGTCCACTACCCAGAGAACGAGAAAATAGTAAACAAATCAAAGAGATTTTTCCCACCTATTGCCAATTTACCCCTAGGGTTTTCCTGAAGGGACCATACTTCATGAACTTCATGGACACACCAACTAGGGTATTCAGGTTTGCGCCTCATGTTGGGAGCGACAGTTACTTGAAATGGTTGAATAAAGTTGAGTCAAAGAAAAAGGATTTCTGGAAATCATATGGTATCTTTGATCTCATTCAACTGTCTAGGCTTGGGCCAAAATACCAACCTAACATGCTGATTGCAGCACTGCACTTTTGGGATCATTCGACAAATATCCTTCAACTCAAATGTGGAATGCTAACCCCTACACTCTTAGATGTAGATGCGATTACGGGTCTGAAACCTACTGGCCAAACTTTCGACCCCAACGCTGTTTCGACAGACTTTGATTTCAATTTCCAACGAGCCGCTTTCTCATCTTACATCGAAGACCATTATGACACTAGTAACGATGAGGTTTCTGATATGGAACACGTCTCGTTCCTGACCATGTGGCTATCTCTTTTTGTTTTATGCACCCTGTTGCTGCAAGTAGCGAAGATGTACATTAAACTCGCCATCCAAATACATGAAGGTAAGGATGTTAGCTTGAGCCGACTCATCCTAGGTGCTCTTTTTGACAGCCTTGGCAGTGGATCCTTTGACCTGAGGAATGCCAATGAGGAAAGAAGAACTTTGTCTGTTGCAGGACATATTTGGCTTTTCCTACTGTGGCTATTGGCCACATTCGAGACAAGATTCCAGCTCTTTATTCCAGAAGAACACCAGGGTATGGTAGAACAAAGAAGGATCGAAGGTACCCGCCTTGCCGCATTGAAGCTCAAAGAAATAGGCCAAACCAATGAAGCCTTGTTTTCGACTGCTTTCAATGTATTCCTAAACTGTGACACCTTTGTACCTTCGATGGCTCCGTTCGTAAAGAGAACTCATGGGCCAGAGTGGTTTACTAAAGAGTTTCCAGAGCCTTCATCCGACCGTACAGGAGGACATTTCGAGATCTGGAAAGCTTATTTGACACCCAAACTTCTTTCAATTAGGATTTCGACTGGCAAAGGGAAAGAACTTTTCGGAGTAAGTGGTTACCAACCGAACCTGGTAGCCAGACAATTCGGCCTTTGCCAACTTCAACCTAGATCCTTATTTTCTAGCAAGAAATATCAGCGACATCCCAAGACTGATGGAGAATGGAGAGAGCGCCTTGCCAAATTTGACCAAACTGCCCCCAGCTTCGAGCCTATAGCTTTCAAACATCTTTCTTATGTACTCAAGAACTTTTTTACTTGGTGGAGAGAGTATTATAAAACAAAAAGTGCTGATATTGATGAAAACTTTTTACTTGAGCAGCTGATATCCACTTTTCCTTCTGTGCAGAATAAAAAAGCAAAGAGCAAAGGTACGCATATCCGAGAAATTCAAGCATTTCAAGAATATTTCGAAACTATGTATGATCCGAAGAATCTTAGTCAGACCGTTGTTGAGGCAGCGAAAACTTTAAAAGAAAAGATAAGTGAAAAACTTTACATGGTGAAGGCACCTCCTTATGTAAAGGATAAGTACACTTATGCTTTGCATTTCAAAACACGATTTCTGGCTTTGCCAAGTAGCAAACTTGCCTTGGAGTTTCGACCACCTCTTCCTCATTGGTTCTTTTGTGGTTCGAGATTAGCCTTCAAAAACCTTTTAGCTAAAAAACCTGACAGAGTAACTCCGACTAGGTATAACATACATAATTTTGGAGGTCACTTACACCTTGATATTCGACATGTTTGAATTACGTCAACAATTAAAACAGGTGATAACCTTCATAATTCACGTAACGCATGGTTTCAACTGCTTTCAAACCTAATGACTTTATATGCTTTGCAGTTGTACCTCTTACCTCTAAACCCGCGTCAGATGATGAGCCCGACAAGGAGGAAGTCAAGAAAAAGGCAAGACCTTCCAGGTCGAAAGCTGTTGAGATAATTCCTTATCATCTTCTAATGACAATGTGTATTGGTCTTGATCATTTCTTAACGACATTGATTTTCTAGAAACGGAAACGTACCAGCAGCTCTTGCACTACGACCCCTTCTAAGAAAACCAGGAAACATATCAACGTATCCAGTGATGACTCAGAGGTAAGTATCAATTTCCACTCTCAAATTTGTTTTTTAAGAACTATCTTCATCTTCACATACCCTCGTTTATTTTCCAGGATAATGGTTCTTCCCCACATGATGACGCTGCTGAAGGTCTCTCGACTCTGGTAGGGAGAAAACGAACCAAACAACTAGAGCTAGATTCAAACGTTGGGCCTCTTAAGAAAAAGATTCCTACAGCAAAAAGGATCCCGAGTGAAAGTTCTGGTGTCGGGAAAGCTAATGCCGAGGTATCCGTCGAAATCTCAATCTTCCTCGAATGCCTTATCGATTGATTTCTTCCAATCTTCAAATGACAGCCTGAGTACTGACGATAATTGGATTTTCAGGTACTTGAAGCTAGTAATGTCGAGATTGGGGGACAGACAACACCTACATCACCTCACAATTGTCCTATTCCCAAAATAATTGAAGAGACGAACGATGATGGAGCCACGGATCGGAATTGTGGCGGGAAAGCGTCTGACGACTGGATTAAAGATGTGCTTGTCACTACTCCTCCCGAACCCAAACAACACGAGGCTGGGACTGAACAACATGATAGCCTGCCAAAAGAACAACTTTTCGCTCCCACCTCAGATGTTCTAACTACCCCTCGTGCCGGCGAAGAAACTGTCATCACTGAGCCTCTCTTAAATCTAAATCCAGTCGAGAGGGCTGAAACAGATGATGATGACACCTCTAGTGACAACGTGAGCAGTGAGGGTCTTGAAGACGAGGAAACTGAAAGTGGTGAAGATAAAACACGGAGCTCTGAGAGTACGGACGAATCTCCACCAAAGAAGATGGCTGCCCCCAGTTTTGCTCCGAGCCAAGATGACCTAGCAAGCCTTGAGGAGAGTGATCCCCTTGAAGCTTTCGAACTTATGTTAAGCAGTGAAAGCATTCAAAATACTTCAACTTCAACTGTCGGAGTAAGTTCAGAAGCGTCTGAGGAGGATTTGACCCAAGAGCTCCGGGCGAAAGTCGTAGGGGTAGACCTTTTCCAAGCCATCAGAATGAATTCGAGCCTTACTTTTGAACTCCTGACGCACAAATTGCTCAAAATGACTTGCAACCAAACTTTGCTAGCCTTCCTGGTTGACTTCGAACCTCTTCTGGATCGGATAGCCACAGAACTCCGGCGTGAGGCCGAAAACAATGCTTTGTTATTAACACACCGTCGTCAGCATTCAAAGGATTTGAAGTTAGTCGAAGCATCTAAAGCTAAAATTGCTTCTTTGAAGCTTGAGAATGTCAATGCTTCGGCAGAGGCAAAAACTTGCAAGTCAAACATTGCCTCTTATAAAGAACAAATAACGGTCTTGGCGTCGAAGATTAAAGAGGAAGAAGAGAGGTTAGCCAGAATCCAGAAGGTGTTGGATCCCTCAGAAGCCGAACTTCGTCAAGAGGCCAAACTGGCTATCGAACATTTCAAAAGGGCCAAGTCGAGAAACAACGAGATAAACAAATTAATCGACAATGGCTCCCGGAACCAAACAGTGTTGGATCTTGCCAGAGCGGCTCTAGAGAGACTGACTAGTAGTCTTACCTTTTAAGATTTGTAATATATGTATTAATATTACTTTTTTCTTCTTCAAGACTACATTTTCATTGTGCTGGCAATGTATGCCATGATTATGCACTTGTAGTTGTTTTTAATTGCACTTAATTTTCACTTCTTGTAGCACTGGCCTGTATTTTTTCAAATATTTGCCATTTACTCACAAGATTTGATTATCCGCACCGATCTCTTCTATTTCGTACGCACCATTCGAGTAGACCTGAGTGATTTCGAATGGCCCTTCCCAATTTGGCGACCATTTGCCTAGAACTCTGTCTTTTCTATCCATAGGTAGAATTAGTTTCCAGACCAAATCTCCTGAAACGAAAGATTTAGACTTTACTTTCTTGTTGTAGGCTTTGGCCACTATTTCTTTCTGCCTCATGAGGACGTCTAATGCATGTATCCTTTCTTCGTCTAAATCAACCAGTTCATCCAGCATCATGTCCCAATAATGGTTTGTTGGGAGGTCGCACTGCCTTTGGACTCTAGTCGATTGCAAACAAACTTCAGCGGGTAGGACCGCGTCATGGCCAAACGTAAGTTTGAAAGGGGTAGTGTTGGTCGATTCTTTTGGCGAATTTCGACAAGCCCACATAGCTTGATTCAAAGTGTTATGCCAATTTCTCGGTTTACTACCCACATGTTTCTTTATCAAATTAATGATTACTTTATTTGCGGCTTCAACCTGACCATTTGCTTGCGCATAATAAGGCGTTGAAGTCAACAACTTAAATCCGACTTCGGAAGCAAATTCTGCCATTTTTCACCCTGTGAAAAACCGACCCTTGGTCTGTAGTGATAGTCTCTGGGATCCTAAACCTATATAGAATATGGTCTTGAATAAACTTGATCACTGCTTCCTGATCCACATTCGGTAAAGGGACGGCTTCTACCCATTTGGTGAAGTAATCTATCCCGACTATAATATACCGGTGGCCTTTCGACAAAGTAGGTTTTACTTCTTCGATCAAATCCAAAGCCCATCCTCTAAATGGCCATGGCTTTACTATTGCGTGAAGTTCACTCGCTGGTACATGTTGTATGCCTGCATGCTTTTGATATTCTTGACATCCTTTAGCGAACTCCATACAATCTTTTAACATTGTAGGCCAATAGACCCCTTGTCGAAACAAAAGCCATTTCATTTTGTGGCCTGCTTGGTGAGAACCACATGCCCCACTATGGGTGTTGGAAATTGCCAAGTATGCCTCATTTTCTCTAAGGCATTTCAATAAAACTTGCTCAGGAGTCTTCTTGAACAATTCATTTCCTATCACCACATAGCTTAAAGCTCTGTATTTGATCTTCCGACTGGTATTTCCAGTAGGGTTTTTTAAATATTCGACAATTTATTTCCGCCAATCATCGACTGCCAGTCTGTTAATGGCAAAAACTTCAAAAATTTTGGCCGAAAGATTGTTTATCTCCTCTGCCCCCTCAGTTTTTGTAATTGACAGTTCTTTTAGAGTAGGGGAAATCGGATTAGATTTATCCCTTATTTCTATCAATTCTCCTAACTTCTCTTTATGGACTTTATAACCCGAAGTAATCTGTGCCAACTCATTTGCTTCTTGGTTGTTAAGTCGAGGCACATGTTGAATCTCCACATGCCGAAAACATTTTAACAACGTGTTGGCTAAAACAAAATACGTAATTAGGTTCTCTTTAACACACCTGTATTCTTTCGTCAATTGTTTTATAACCAGCTCAGAGTCACCCTTTATCTCGACCTCTTCTGCCCCCAGTTCTAACAAGATTTCAAGTCCCGCTATTAAGGCTTCGTATTCAGCCTCATTGTTTGAACATGGTTCAGTCATTCTGAACTTAAAACTTGTTGGAATGTTAGTAGGTGACACGATTAAAATACCAATCCCAGTGCCATCCTTATGGCTGGAACCGTCGAAATATAATTTCCAACGTCAAGTCTCTACTAAGCCAACTGTAGCTTCGATCACATAATGGTCAACTATGAAATCAGCCACGATCTGTCCTTTAATGGCTTTTAAAGGCTTATAGGTCAACGAATACTCTGTTAGGGCTAAAGCCCATTTACCAATTCTACTATGTAAAATAGGTTTCGACAACATGTGCTTAATAATATCAAAATGAGAATAAACACAAACGTCGACCGGTTTTATATATTGTTTCAACTTTGTACAAGAAAAATACAAACAAAGGCACAACTTTTCAGTTTGGTGGTACCTTGTTTCAGCATCATTTACAATCCTACTGAGGTAATATATGGCTCTTTCGACACCATTTTCATCCTCTTGGGCTAACATGCTACCTATTGATGTTTTTGATGCTGCTATGTACAATTTCATCATCCTATTCTTAACAGGGGGTAAAAGAACAGGTGGTTTTGTCAAATACGACTTAATTTCTTTGAAAGCCTTCTGATGTTCTGGTTCCCATCTAAACGTATCTTCCTTCTTTAATCTGAGCAAGGGCGAGAAAGCTTGTGTCTTGCCACTTAAATTCAAGATGAATCTTCTCATAAAATTGATCTTGCCAAGAAGAGATTGTAATTCTTTCTTGGTCGAAGGAGGCTTTGTTTCCAAGATGGCCTTTGTCTTATTTTGATTTATTTCAATACCCTTTTTGTGAACCACGAAGCCCAGAAAATCACCTGCGCGAACACAAAAAACACACTTCAAAGGATTCATCTTTAAGCCATATTTTCTCATTCTTTCGAATGATTGTTGAAGATGGTCTAAATGGCTATCTTGTGTCGAAGATTTTACCACAATATTATCTATGTATACTTGCATGAATTTTTCTATGAAATCATGGAACATAGAATTCATTGCTCTTTGGTACGTAGCGCCAGCGTTTTTCAAACCGAACGGCATAACTATCCATTCATAAACGCCTATAGCTCCAGGGCACCTAAAGGCCGTCTTTGACACATCCTCTTCGGCTATGAAGATCTGATTGTAACTTGAATAGCCGTCTAGCATGCTCAAATAATCAAACCTGCTGCCGAGTCTACCAACATTTCTGCTACCGGCATTGGGTATTCGTCCTTTGGCGTAGCATTGTTCAAATCTCTGAAATCTATGCATACCCTAAGGGTTCCATTCTTTTTCACTACGGGGACTATATTAGCCAACCAGTCGACGTACCTTGCCGTTCTGATGAACTTGCTTCGTAGGAGCCTTTCAATCTCTTCTTTAATCTTCAACAGGATCTGAGGTGCAAATCTTCTTGGGGTTTGCTTCACTGGCTTTTTCCCTGGCCAGATTGGTAATTTTAACTCCACTACGTCTCGACTTAGACCTGGCATTTCATTATAGTCCCAGGCAAAACAGTCCTTATATTCTTTTTTAAGTTTAATGATCCGGGCTCTGAATGCCTCGTCAATCCTGGCGTTGATATAAGTTGGCCTTTTCACAACGCCATCTCCCAGGTCAACTTCTTCTAGAGGGTCTTGTGCCACAATTTTCTTAGCAGGACCCATTGGGTCTTTTTCGAAACCTAAGGGTTTCTCATCATAAATGCAATCTAACCTCTGGTATTCGAGCGCTTCACTCTCCTGATCAGCTTCATTTCGTTGCATGGCAGCTTCCAAAGCCGCGTTTTGCTTATTTTCGGCCACATAGGCCGTAATTCTCTCCCATGCGCTGGGAATAGACATGCTTACTGCTTGACATCCCACCCAATTGGTGGGGTCTCGTCCTCCGAAGACACTCCGTCTTCGATCAGCTCCCTTTCCCAGAAGAGACCATGGTATGGGTGGAGCTTTATTGAGCTTCTCACAAGCTCTGGTCTTACTAGACCAAAATCTGAGGATCGACATGGCGAAAAGTACGCCAAATGTTTGTCAAAGGTCTTTTTGTTTATGTGGTCGACTTCAGCCCGAAAATAGCTTTGATCGGCCTCAATATTCTCTAATACTCCGTCCTCCCTCCAGATTGAAATCCTCTGGTGCATAGTCGATGGGACTGCCCCGACACCATGTATCCATTCCCTGCCAAGTAACAGATTGTAATTGGCTCTGGACGGGATCACCAAGAACAACATTGACCTTTTGACACTTCCGACAATTAAACCAACCTCAATTGCCCCATAAGAATGACCATACTTTCCTTCGTAATTCGAGAGGACCACGTTATGGGATGTTAGGTCAGATTCTTTCTTCCCGATCTTTTTTAGCAAACACAACGACATCAAATTTACTGCTGCACCGCCATCCACTAGGACTTTGTTTATCCCGATGTTATTCACCTTGGCCTGGACGAAAAGAGGTTTAAGATGACTCCTCATTTCTTGACTAGGCCTCTCGAACATGGCTTGTTGCTCTTCGACACAACCACTGTTCATCACATAGTAACAGAATGGTTTATGTTCGGCCATTTGCTCCGTAAAATCTTCTTCTCCCTCACTGATTTTTGAGACTACATCGTATTCGATTGGTAAAATCGAAACGACGTTGCATATCACATCAAAATCTGGCTCAGAATCAGAAAAATTTGATCCCATTTCTTCATCTTCAGCAGGAAGATTTTCTTTGACGGGAGGCAGTGGGGGGAAAAAGTCTCTCTGTCGCTGGCTTCCTAACGTTAGTGATCAACAATTGACTTCTTTTTGTAGAACTCTCAGCAACATCAATGGCAGCTAATTTCTTCTGACACTGGAATCTACGCCATTGAGTTTTTGTCATAGGATTTTTTCCTTTGTATCCATTCCTGTAGGAGTACCTGTTGTCGAAATGATAGATTTCTCCCTTTGTTGAACTAGTCGAACGACGACCTGGATTCCTTCCATTTGAATGGACCCATTTACCCACAGGAGTTTCTGAGGATGGGACATATGTCTTCACTGGAGGCGCCGCCCTATATGGGACTCCCCTTTGATTGAAGTTAAAATTAGGCCTGTTGTCGACCCATTTTCCCTTCCTCTTCGACACCAACTGCTTTCCCTCGAGGCTCCTTGCTGCTTCTTTGTCGAACACTGAACTGCATTTTGGATAAATGGTAACTTCTGAATTGCTGATCTTGCAGCGATTCAAAAAAGCAACTAGGCCCTCTTTAGCATCAGGGTATACAGCTTTCAATTGTTTCATGTATTGACCTTCAGTGATCATTTCAGGCGTCACCATGAGGCTTTCAGTGCCTTCTTTGGGGTTGCTGGAACTTTCCCCCAGCATCTCTTCCATAACTTTGACGACGCTCACATCTACCGGCTCGACATACATTGCGTCGGTGACTGGGAGAGGATCAGCATCAACCTGCATTGGTGATTTCTGTTTGTCACCAAATTTTAATCTTCCCTCGTTGAGTGCTCTCTGCACCAGGTCCCTGAAAAGAACACAACGGGAAGTATTATGACCCAAAAAATTGTGAAACTTGCAAAATCCTCTTTTCTTTCTTTGGTCTATTGGTGGCACTTTTAAACCTTTAGGGACCACAATTTGACCATCGGAGACTAACAAGTCAAAAATTTCGTCACATTTAGTAACGTCAAAAGTATATGATTTCGCAACAAACTTATCATTTTTTGGCTCGACGGGCTTTTTCCTTCTGAGGGTTTCAAGAATTTACACACGTAGGGAGGTTCAGGTTTCAGTTCTGCCACGTTAACATCGTTTTCTTCGGCGGAAGCATATCCGACGTCGAATTCTTGGTCGCTGCCGATGTCATCGACATATGCAACTTTCTCTTTTTTGTGAAACCTATTGGACCTAGCCTTTTCGGCTTTTAACCTTCTACTTGCCGAACCCTATCGGCCAACTGGGCCATATCTCTCAAGTGCTGAGTGTCTAATTTCTTCCGGACAGCGTAATCTAGGCCTCCAGAGGCCATTTTGACTAACTCGTGTTCGGGCACTTGGGTAAAACACCTCGCTTTCAACAGTCTAAATCTATTAAGATAATCATCAACAGATTCAGGCGTTTTCCGCCTAACACTAGCCAATTCCTTTAAACTTATCTTAGATTGAACCATGTAAAACTGTTCATGGAATACCCTCTCCAACTGATTCCAATTATGTATTGAATGAGGGGAGAGAGTAGTGAACCATGTGAAAGCGTTCTTTGTCAAAGAGTTGGGGAAATATTTTATTCTCAAATTTTCATTATTTGCAATATCCCCGGCCTCCGTTAAATAACGAGCAACATGTTCGACAGTGGATTCATTAGTTTCCCCAGCAAACTTTGTGAATTTGGGGACCTTCCACCCCCTCGGAAGTTCAGTTTGCAAGACATACTCCGATAAGGCCGAAACAAAATTAGGCCTGCGTAAACCTACATTGAGGCCATTTTGAACTAAAATTTTTTCGACGAGATGGGCTATATTCTCTTGCCCTCCAAGGTTATTCTGTCTAATCACTTCGTCTGCATTTTGGTTTCTATTTACCAAAACGACTTCAGGGGCTTGTTGTACTGCCCCCACAATTGGTTCTTCAACCTCTTGGGGCACCTGTTGTGGTCCCTGATTCGCCACATTTTCTCCTCTCCCGCCAATTAGAAGCGGTCCAGGGTTCAGTGGTTGAACCGGATTGAAGAAATTGGCAATTCGCTCCATTTGAGCGGCCAACATTTGGTAACTTTGGTTAGTAGCCTGGATCATGGGATTAAACACCGTCCCAATCTGTTGAGTTAACATATTAACCATGTCATGGTTATTCTCGTCCATCTGTTGTCTAATTGATGCTACGAACGTATTAGTTAATGCCAAAGGGGCGTTTCGACCCAGGATACTCATTTCAGATCCATGAACTGGCGACAACACAGTATTCGCGTTATCTTTGAATACAGACGCGTTTGTCCCAAGACCTGCCATTAAAGTTGTTGGCATGCCATAAGGTTGATCTCTTATTATCGATGCGAGAGAAAACTGTGGCATTGAGGCACCGAAAGTCCCCGCAAAAGTATTTCTATCCATCTGTTGTATCCATGGCCTGGAAACTGGTGGGCTCATCTGTGCCGATGGAATGACGACCTCGACAACCGTAGGCCCTGTCGACGTTGGAATTGATGATGATGACGGCATAGAAGTCGTTACACTAGTCACGTTCGACTGGGTTTGGCTACTAACGGGTATTTCTTGTGATGTTTGTGCACCGGCTTGAGTGCTGGATGAGGGAGCGGTCGTTGAATTTGGACGGGCCATTTCAGGAAGACACTTGCCTCCTCTCAATCGCATGCGACGTACAATCACAAGCTTTATTTAAAGAACAAAACAGAAAGAATTTCAGACACACAATGTCCCACTGGGGGAGCCAATTTGTTTACCCTGGTTTTTGGTAAACAACCGCTGGTTCTAGGTTTATTACTTGCGAGATCAACCAGTAATACTCAGGACATAGTGTGTCTAGTTGGTTTGAATGTTCTTGCATTTTATGGGTATCCTTATGTATTTCGAATAAGAATAATAAACAGAAAATCTCCAAGTTCGGTTGCTTGAACTTTTCGACAGGGAGTCAAGGTATAAAAGTAAATTACAAAAAGAACTAACTTGAAAGAAAGTAAATTGCATTGATTGTAAGTAAAGGTTGTTCACAAGGATCATACATGATTCGTAACTCTTTTCTCGCTGTGACTTGGATACTTCGAGTGCATAGAATGTAATGTATAAAGATTTGTGACCCCGTTTTCCTCATGGAAAACTCTTATTTATACTAAGGAAAATAACTGTACAATCCTATCCATACTTCTAACCGTTAATAACGCTAACTAACAAAGAAAAACAACCTATTTGAAATTCAAATCTTGTGCCTTCGACAATTGCAATCTTTGATTCGACGAAAAATACATTCCAAAGCATAATTAATTCTTCGTCCTGTCGATGTATGCTTCTACTATTTCTGGATGTTTCGATTCTGTCGAACGAACAAGTATCCCTTCCAAAGTTCTTTTAAACTACAAAAATCTCATCTTCTTCCACGTGTCCAGTCAAACCTCAGAAATTATGTCAAATTCCTCTTGTTGAAAAACACAGGTAACACATGGACACCTATTGAGAAGTAGTTTGGGCCTTTTCCAAGCATCATAAAGGGCCTCCCCATCTTACTATTTGAAACTAGCAATCTTTTACTTTCTCTCCAAGTATTTTGTGTTGGAAAGAAACGGTCTAGGAATTTCCTCTTCAGATGATCCCAAATAGCTATGGTGCCATTTGAAGTGAATTCATCCAATCTTTTATGCGTCCACTTAGAGTGTAGATGAATATTCGGAGCCACTTACATGATTTTGATAGTCCAGGTAGGTTAATGTTACCACAAGCTTCCAAGAAATGTGTGAGATGTGCATTGCAGTCTTCTGATTCATTCCCGGAGAACTAATTTTCCTTTAGAGAGTTGAGGATGTTAGTCAATACGATGGATACAACGATAAGCTAGGGGAGGGGGGAAGGGGGTGAATAACTTCTCCCCTTTAAAACCTTTTTGAAAGCGTGGTTTTGAAATTCTTTTGAAAAATGAATGACTATCCAAATTGCGCACAAGATACAAATGATAATAAGCTATGCAATGTGTAAAGAGCAATTCAGTTTGAATGAGAGATTGACACTTGAATTGAATATAACAATTAGTTATCAATACAAAAAATAATCCACAAAACCAATAACTATGTCAAACCAAACCTAACTTTAAACAAGAAATAACTATCACAAGAAATGAGCTACTTTGATATATGAATGAAGATTATCAACAAGTTAATATCTAATATGCAAGATGATTAAGTATGTGATGTATTGATCACACAAATGATAAATAGAAATTAGGTTTTACGAAATATTCAATCACAATCATATGATAATTAAGCTAATCAATAAACATCATATATCAAAGTTAATTGCTGAAATTAAAGAGGTAAAGGAGAAGAAAACAACATAGATATATAAAGGTTTCCCTTTTTTGTACTCGCTAAGGGTACCTCCTCTCTTCGTAGAAGAAAACGTCTCTTCCACGAGCTTCCACTAAAATGTTGAAAATGTTTACAAGAGTATGATTACAAAGATTCCTTCAATTCCTAATCCAGCTGATTTTGAATTTTCTATAATAAATAATCACACAAAGCATCCATTCTTCAAGCTCTCTTAAAATTGGATTATCAAAATTCTTCGAATCTCAAGCTTGCACGCAATCCTTCAATCTTCTTCTCCAAGAAATCTTCTTTGCTATGCCTCTACTTTGATCCCCTTGAACCTTGATTGTTTGAGAAACAACCCCCACAATTACATTTGGAGGTGAAAAGTACCTCCTTTTGCTTTAGATCCTTGATGCTCCACCAAGATCCTCTAAAGAAATCAAACTTACAAATATCCTATAGCACCCTAACAATCTAGATCTCAAGTCCTACAAATGATCTTAGAAAAAGTGTTTAATATGAAGAAGTTTGTAGTGAGAGAGAGAGTGGAAAGACTTTAGAGTGTTTTTGCAAATTGATTCTATGAGTGAGAAAATGAGTGGAGGCAAGTATATATAGACAAGTGAGATATGAGCAAGTCTCGCCCAAAATGACAATGAAAAAAAAAGAGTTTGAATTGAATCAGAAAACTCTTGAATCGATTCAATAGTGTAAAATATGAAATCCGGGTTGGCGTGAAGATTGAATAGATTCAGAGAAACCTTGAATTGATTCAAAGAATTCGAGATGAAGATTTAATAAATTCAAAATTATACAGGCACAATTTTGAATCGAATCGAAACTTCCAAAACATATTTGAATCTATTCAAAATAATTTGAATCGATTCAAATTCAATTTTCATGAGCCAAACACCCGAGAGCTTGAGTGATTCGATTCAAAATATGCAATGCAATATATGAATCGGATCAAATAACTAAAAAAATAGATTTTTAACAAATTTTCATGATCCAAACATCTAAGAGCTTGAATGATTCGATTCAAAATATGCAATGTTATGAATCGAATCAAATCACTAAAAAGTAGATTTTGAACAAATTGAACACAAAACTTGACTCCAAACTTCACAACTTCTAGCAGAACACTTGCATGGAATATGTGATCTAAACTGAACGGGGGTTGTACGAAAACTAACGACATCACTCAAAACATAAGCTAGGAAGATCTAACTACTTAAGCAATAAGACAGAGACAACTTTCAGAGGCCAAAATTCTTGATGCTGAACACCACTGGATTTGTCGGTTGTAACCGAAGAGATACCTCATCCAAGTTGTCAAGCCTTCCATAGTCTTCAAGTGTGAAGCGTGGAACGTCTTGCATCTTGGATTTGTCGGATGAGAAATTGTAACACCCCAATTTTTAATATTAGTTTATTAATATTATTATTGGGTAATATTAGTATTATTGATATTATTAGTATTGGTTTATTAGATAGTATTAATTTAATTGTTTGTATTTATTAGGAGGATAGATAATAAGGAAGTGGATGGGTTGGTTAGTCGGTTAAAGAATGGGAAAAAAAATAGTGTTTAGGAAGAAAATCGTGTTTAGCAAGAATAAGAAAGTAGAGTGCAAACAAAGGTGTAGTTAGTAAACTGAGTATTTTAGTGATCCAAGCAGAAGGAGGTGTAGACAACAAGGCAGGGTAGTTACTAAAGAATAGTAACCAAATGAGAGATGCAAATAGTAAGCCTGTTAAAATGATTAAGTGAGAAACAAACCCGATTGGTAGTTATAAATAGAGGAAAACATTAGAGAATTAGGGTTACGAAGAAAGAACAGAAGTCAAAGAGCTAAAGAGGAAAATTAAGGTTAAGAGCAAAGGAGGCAAATATAGAAGATCTTATGGAGAGATTCAATTGTAGGTATTCATAAATTCGGCAAACTAGAGGTAAGGAGGGAGTTATATTCAACAATAAGGATTGTATATTCATGTGGGTAGTGAAGGGCTCTCAATCTTTGATGTTTTAGTTATTCTTATGATGAATTCATTGTTATATTCTATTCCTTTGTGTTGTTATAGCTGTGGATTTGATTGTAGCTATGATTTTGTGAATTTGGTATTGCTGTTATAGAAATCATGGTGAGTGAATGATGATGAACTAATTATGGTGAGGAGTGTTGATGTGATTAGGGTTGTGAAGGGAAAATTAGGGTTGTGAGACCAATGGTTAGATAATTTGATTAGAGAATAAATCATGAGAGAAGACGTTGTGACGAGGTGTAATTAGATGAGAATTAATGTGTATTATCATCATTGAAGATCAGTAGAAAGAATTGGTGAAGTTTGAAGTCGAGGTATGGTGATGGTGGATATAGGAAGAAGGAGAATGATTGAAATAACTAAGTTTTTGTGTGGGGAATTAAACGTGTGAAAGATGATTGTAATTAGGTTGATTATATGAAAATTGGTGTTTGGATGTTAGGGTAACCTTAGGGTGATGACTAGACACGAGTTTGATGAGTTTAGGGTCGAAAAGCGGAGTTTAGGAAGGTCCCCCAAAGTGAAATCGTAGAATTTTCTACGATTCTGGACATATGGGTAAAACACACGACCGTGCTGTGTAGACACACGGGCCGTGAATTTTTCTCTGTTAAAAATCCCCCTTCATGCGTTTAAAAGCGCACAGTCGTGCACTTTTCCCAACCTTAGAAAAACCAACTTTTTCACCCCTTTCTGTTCTGAATTGAGTTTAGGTGTCTTCATGAAAGTTGTAGATATGGATGTTAGATTTCATTTGCCTTTGGTTTGACTCCATTTGGACATCTACAACTTGAGATATGATCAAAATACTGCACATGGGTCATGTTGTGTTTTCATGAAATTTCAGCACAATTCCTTCAATGGACTCTAGAACATCATTGAAACAATAATGAGCTTAAGAAAGTCGTTAGATTGAAGAGTAAAAGAATTAAGATGAACAGAGGTTAGAGTGTGGTCGATTAAGATAAACGTTATGTTAAAGATGCGATAAGACATATATAAATAAGAACAAGGAGATGTGAGTTAAAGAAAGGAATAATGTTAGAGATAGTAATAACGGTGAGGGAAAATATCAAGTTGCTTGAGGTTAATAAGATAAGGCCTCAATAGAGTAAATAATGTGACTACATGATGAGTCTAAAAACCTGGATTAGTTAAAGGAGTATAAAATGATTGTAGGAGGAATTATAGAGTGGTGGGATGAAGTAGTTGACGATAACCAAAGTAATTTCCTCAATGTCATAAAATAGCCTAAAAGAATTGTTAGGTAGGAATGTAAAAGGTTTAAAAATGAATAAAGAATAGAATGTGGTCGATTATGATGAATGATGATGTTGAAAGGATTGGTAAGACGAAATGTAATTGAAAATAGGAAGATGTGTGTGTTATGTAACGAATAATATTAAGGATAATAATAGTGGTGAGGCAAGATATTGGATTACTAAAGTTGATTGATATTAGGAAGATAGGATCTTAAAATGTAAATAAGTCTTGGTTGTAATAGTGGAAGATGTTATAAGTGGCGATGATGGTGAGGTGAACTTAAACTAGGAATGAAGACTGGGGTATCAATAATGGGACAAAGTACGCAATAAATGAGAGAAGCTAATGTTGGGTATAGGATTTAACGATTGAAGGAAAATCGACATACTAAAGGCAGCAGAAGTTTAAAATTTTTCGATTTTTCTTTCCTTGGATCATTACGAATATCACATGAATCAGTGATGAAATTGTTACCTCTTGTAGTGCAGAAACGGTTTCTTCGATCACAGCTAAGCAAGCAAGCAAAGCCTCTACTCGTCCACACGAACGGTTTCCTCTGGTTCCCGGTGCTAGCCAAGAGATCAGAGGTTAGGGAGAGAAGTAGGGTTTAGGTTTTGCCTTTAGGGTTACACGAAAATTAGCACTTCTGATTTCGACATCAGAGCTCTATTTATAGAGCTCATTGCTACACGAAATCAGCCATCATTGTTGAGCTTCCATAAGCCCATTAACCCATCAGGTTCCGCTAACTAATTAGCGTCAATTGTTAAACGCACCCCATCATATAAGTATTACTTATATTTCTCCTTTTGACCGTTCTATTGTGTGTGACCCTATAGGTTCTTGTAACGTTGGCAATAATATTAAATCTTATATTTAACATTACAAACAGTGAGCGGTATCTAGCAACACATCACTGCTACCCAAGTGACAAGAATGTCAAGTGATCTGACGAAACCTTTTCCACGATAATGTCTATGTGTACGATTACTCCTTTGTCCTTATATCTTTATTGAACACAAGGCGTAGATTACGTCACCCTTGTTTAGCTCAATATTTATATTTCTTGATCCCGAAATATACTGAATAACGAACAAGTCCAATATCTCATATTGACTTAATTTGGCATGGCCATGCATTTTTCCAGTCATATTTCATCAAGAGGCCTAAAGATATATCTCCTGTTATGAAGGAGGGACAAATCCCATCTAGGACACTCATGTCCCTCAGCATGATTCGTCGAGTGCCCATTAACCAACGTTATAGTTATCTTGTTACAGATAATGTTTGAATGGCAATAAAACACTTGAGTCCACATCTAGGGATCACAGTGGTTTCAGGTCTAAGAGTGATATACACTATTATCATTATGAGAATAACTTATGACGATTTCATAACATACTATGTAATATTCTCACGATGGGTCAATCCAGTATAAATATTACTCCTAATACTCATACCTATGTATAGACTTAATATCTCATATTCATGACCCATGAGATATGGTCATCACTCTACATACATAATAATGTCCATGCTTTATTATTATCCCAATTCATATTAAAGCTTGACTACAGATACTTTTAAGAATAATGTTCTTTCTGTTGATGTAATCTCATGATTAAGTCACACTTAATATTCCATCACATGAACCAACTATTCTACGGACTTTATTAATCTCATATCAAGTGTAATAAAGAATGCCATATTTTATTTAATAATAAAAGTCATGATACATATGAAAAGTTTAACATAAACTATTGGCCTCTAGGGCTTACACCAACAACGATGATGTTGAATAATGATGAGATCATTTGTATATATACCTATATACGATGTTGAAAATAGTGAGATAATATTGTCGTATGACGCTTATTAATGACAAAATGATGATGATGTATGATGTTGAATGATGATGACGTAAATGATGCTTATGATGAAGAGTAATGACGAAACCTACCTTGATTTTAAATGACGAGTTTGATAAGATAAATTATGTTGTAATTGTGAGTTATTGATGATGTGCTAATATGTAGTATTTAGTAAGTCTCCTCTCCTGCATCATATCATATTTAGTGTAACATCCCGATTTTTTAATATTAGTTTATTAATATTAATATTATGCGATATTAGTAATATTAGTATTATTTAGAATTTATTTGTTTATTGTCTTATTTTAATGTGGTTGAGTTGATGGGTTGGTTAATTATTAGAAGATAAGATATTATGAGAAATTAAGGAGTAAAGGGTATTTTTGACAATTAATGAGTAAAAGGTATTTATGAAAAAAATAAGATAATAGAGGTGTATTAGTAAATATGAGATTTAAGTGAGTAAATGAGTAATGTTTTATTTGTAGAGAATAAGCATGATAGAAACTAAGCCCATTAAGAGATGTGAGAAAACCAAGCCCAAACAAGAGGATATAAATAGATTGTAGTGTTATGAGAATTAGAGTTAGAGCTCATAAGGAACATTGGGAGAAAGAGGCAAAGAAGAGAAAAAGGGATCTAAGAGAGTGAAGAGAAGAGCTCAAGGAATCAAAGGAGAGAGGGATACCCAAGCTTGTGGGAGGTTAGTTTTGGAGATTCAAGAGGTAAGGGGAGAGTTCTATTCACATTTGGATTATATGAGCAATTGGGTAGTAAAAAGGTTTGTATGATTCTTCTTAATTTCATGTTCTTATGATGAATTGATGTTGAATTCGTGCTCTAGTATGTTGTTGTGATTATGGGTAGGGGATTATGCGTGAATCCATGATGTTAATATGTTAAATCCATGATTTGATTGTGTTAATGTGGTGTTTTTGAGTTTTATGTTAAAATGAGTGAAATTCATGAAATTTGATGCACGATTGATGTTTTGATGTGTTGTAAGTGCTTATTTAAAGTGTTTGGACCATGGGTAATGTTTTTGGATGATTTGGGTGTGTTGGGGTTGATTTTGGAGTCTTGGAGAAGCTTAAAAGGTGGAAATCACGTTTTAAAATAAGCTGAAAAACTGCATTTTTGCTGTCTGAGTGGGGCACACGACCGTGCGTCTTGAGCACACGCTCGTGCATGTCTTTGCTGCCTAGAATTTCAGTGTTTTTGGCTTTTCCACTCCTTTCTGTTCCGAATAGGATTTATGTGTCTTCATGAAAGTTGTAGATATGGATGTTAGCTTTCATTTGCCTTTGGTTTGACTCCTTTTGGATTTCTAAAACTTGAGTTATAATCAAAATACTGCACATAGGTCTTGCTGTGTTTTTCTTGTAATTTCAGCACAACCTTTTTAGTGGCCTATAAGAATTAATGTTATTTGAAGATGTGTGAAGGAATGTGTTATTTACTTGATGAATATATGATGATGTATGGTGAAGAATATTTGTTTCACATATGATGAGTAATTGTTGAGTTATTTAACGAGGTGTAAATGATGAATTATTTGACTAAGTGTAATTGTGAATTGTTTAATGATGTGAGATTGATGTTATAATTGGAGATGATTATATGATGAAGTGATTATACAATGATGTGATATATGAAAAAATGTTATATAATGAAGTGATTATATAACGATGTGTTGATATGATGATGTGTTATATAATGAAATGATTATTTAACGATGTGTTGATATAAAGATGTGCTATAAATGTGTTGATAAAAAGATGCATTAGATGAATATTTGATGATATATGATGACGAGTATTTGATTATATATGAAGATGAATGTTTGAAGATATTTAATGACGTATTATTTGACGATGTGAGTATGATGTGTAATTGTTGAGTTATTTAACGAAGAGTAAATGCTGAACTATTTGACTAAGTGTAAATTGTGAATTATTCAATAATTGATGTGATTAAATGAAGATGTGTTATATAATGAAGTTATTATATAATGATGTGTTATATAATGAATTGATTATATGTTGATATGATGATATGATGATGTTGATATGTGATTATATGTTTATACGATGATATTGTTGAGTATTTTGGTGTTGGCTGCATTGTTTGGCAAAACCAAGGTATTGAATAGAAGCATCTCCATATGTAGAACATTTCTTCAGTTGGAAGTCTTTCATTTTGAAGCTGTTCAGAAGCTCAAAATTACATCAGAAGCTGAATGCTCATCAGAAGCACTGTAGCACTTCAGAAGCTGATTCAGGTTCTGAAGTCCAGCGTTGACTTTTGTTGACCTCATCAGAAGCTGGGTTTTCAGTATTGTTTTGGCATGAATCTTTGCAAGATTGATCAAGGAATTATTCACGCGTATTGCTTCTAGAATGCTGATTTATTTGAAGAAGATTTTATTGAAGATTTGGTTCAAAGATATGAAATTCATATTTTCCTGTTATAATCTTTAAAAGATTCAGTACAGTTTTATTTGTTACATTATTGGACCAATCTTATTTCAGTAACAAATCAAATCAGAAGATTAGTTTTATTTTGCAAGACTGAAGGCTATATAAAGAGGAGGGCTGCTGCTATTCAAGATATACGAATTTAGAGTTTAAGATCAGAGAATTGAGTCTTAGTGGTTTTTAAGCTTTTGCTTTATTTTTGTACGCCACTCATATGCTTTGAGTTGGTTTAGGATTGTTATTGAGTTGTAATTCATTCTAAGCCTCTAGGTACGAATGAAGTTGTGTTTTTGAAGTTTTCTGAAAAACAGAGTGTTTTTGAGTAAGGGTTTCAGTAACAGGTTTGTTACTTGAATAGGAAGTTAGTGGTCTCTAATACTCAACGTGTTGGGTAGAATTCAAGACTAGGAGGAAGTTAATTGCTTAGGCTGGGAACTGGGAGTCAGTGTCTTGAGTCATAAGGATTAATTCCTATAGTGGAATTCCTTCATGGATTGGTATCCCCCAGAGTAGGAGGTGTTTACTCCGAACTGGGTTAACAAACCTCTGTGCCTTTTTACTTTCCTGCACTTTAATTTGCTGCTTGTGTGTGTTTGTGTTTGTGCTCTGTTTTGCAAATTATTGTGTCCTGTGTGTTGTTCAGAACCTGTTTGGTTCAGAACCTGATTTCTCTTTAGTATTGCCTGGCCAGAATTTCAATTGGCATCAGAGCAGGCACCCTGCCTGTAATTTGGGTGAGATCCAGAGGACTTAATTTCTGGCAAGCATGGATAGAGAAGGAGGCTATGTCAATAGACCACCCCTACTAGATGGCACAAACTATGAGTATTGGAAGTCAAGGATGTGTGCTTTTCTAAAGTCTATTGACAGCAGGACTTGGAAAGCTGTGATCAAAGGCTGGGATCATCCTGTGTATACAGACAAAGATGGTAACAAGACTGAGGTTCTGAAGCCTGAGGAGGAATGGACCAAAGCTGAAGATGATCTGTCATTGGGAAATTCAAAAGCTTTGAATGCTATCTTTAATGGTGTTGATCAGAACATGTTCAGACTTATCAAACAATGTACTGTGGCTAAGGATGCTTGGGAAATTCTGAAAACCACTCATGAAGGAACTTCTAAGGTAAAGATGTCCAGATTGCAGCTGCTGACTACTAAGTTTGAGAATTTGAAGATGAAGGAAGATGAGAATATCCAGGATTTCTATATGAATGTGCTTGATATGGCTAATTCCTTTGATTCTCTTGGGGAAAAGATGTCAGATGAGAAGCTAGTAAGAAAAATCCTCAGGTCCTTGCCCAGAAGATTTGATATGAAGGTGACAGCAATTGAAGAGGCTCATGATATTACCACTATGAAGCTTGAGGAGCTGATTGGGTCTTTGCTCAATTTTGAAACTGCATTCTGCAAACAGCCTGATAAGAAAGGAAAAGGTGTAGCTTTTACTGTGAACTCTGAAGCTGATGATCAACAAGAGTCTGAGGAGGATGACTTATCAGAAGCTCTAGTGTTGCTGGGAAAACAATTCAACAAGATTCTGAAGAATGTTAACAGAAAAGCCAAAGGTCAGAATTTCAGATTCAATAACAAAAAGCAACAAACTGATGAGAAGAAGACCAAGTCTGAGGAGAAAAGTAACCAAGCTAAAGGTGTGCAGTGCTATGAGTGTGAAGGGTATGGACACATCAAGTCTGAATGTCCCACTTTTCTCAAGAAGCAGAAAAAGAGCCTAGCTATTTCATGGTCTGATGATGGTTCTGAGGATGATGATGTTAGTGAATCTGATATGTGTGATACTGGTCTGGTAGTAAGGTCAGGAGCTATCTTGAAGAAGGAACCTGCTTTAGAGTCTGAGACTTTTTCAGAGTCTGACTCAGAGTCTGAAGCCTCATATGTGTCTGAAGCTGCTAAAACCTCATATGATGAACTTGCTGATAACTACAAGAAGCTGTATACCAGAAGTGCTGAGGTTTGCAAACAAGTTTTGGATCAGAAGGAGACTATTCTACAACTGGAGGCTGAAAAAGGTAAACTGTTAGTGCAGAATTCAGATTTAAAAGAAGAGGTAAACCAGCTGAACTCCCAACTTGATCAAATGAAGAAGCAAGTGAAGATGTTGAACTCTGCTACTGATAAGTTGGAGGACATTTTGGGGAATCAGCAACAAGGAAAAACTGGTTTAGGTTTTGTTCCTGAACAGACTCAAATTCCTAAACAGATGAATTTTGTTCCTGCTACTCAAACTCATGATTCTATGGTTGGAACATCAAAGAGGAGACCTCAGAAACAAGCCCAGATGCCAACTCAGAAGCAAGCTCAGAAGAGACCTCAGATGCAAGGTCAGAAGTATGTTCAGATGCAAGGTCAGAAGCATGGTCAGATGCTACCTCAGAAGCAACCCCAGAAATCTTTCAGAAACAAAAGGAGGAGGAATCATCCATGGGTCTGTCATCATTGTGGAAAGAGAGGGCATATCAAACCATTCTGCTTTAAATTGTATGGTTACCCTGAACACTTCCAATATAGAAGAGTGCAACCAGCTGCACCCAGACACAGTGTTCAGAAGGTGTGGAAACCTAAGGTTCAGAATGTAGGCCTGATTGCTCATACTTCACTGAGAGCCACTTCAAAAGAAGACTGGTATTTTGATAGTGGGTGTTCAAGGCACATGACTGGTGTGAAGAAGCTGCTGAGCAATATCAGATCATACTCCAGAAGTTATGTGACATTTGGAGATGGTGTAAAAGGTCAGATTCTGGGTATTGGAGATTTGATCAGAGAAGGTTTGCCCAGACTTAATGATGTGCTACTGGTGGAAGGATTAACCTCTAATCTGATCAGTATTAGCCAGCTGTGTGATCAGGATTTGAAAGTTAATTTCAACAAGCAGGAGTGTATTGTTACTGATCAGGATGGAAAAATTCAGATGAGAGGCTGCAGATCCAATGACAATTGTTATTTATGGGTTTCTGAAGAAGAAAGAAGTTTGACTTCTTGTCTTATGAGCTCAGAAGAGGAAGTCAAACTCTGGCACCAGAAATTGGGACATCTGAATCTGAAAGGCATGAAGAAAATCCTAAGTACTGAAGCTATCAGAGGTGTGCCTAATCTGAAGATCAATGAGGAAAGTGTTTGTGGTGATTGTCAGATTGGTAAACAAACAAGAAAGTCTCATCCCAGATTAGTTCACCAGGTAACTACTAAAGTACTAGAACTTGTTCATATGGATTTGATGGGGCCTATGCAAGTAGAAAGTATTGGAGGAAAAAGATATGCTTTTGTAATGGTAGATGACTACTCAAGATATACTTGGGTCAGCTTTGTTAGAGAAAAGTCTGACACTTTTGAAGTTTTCAAAGAGATGTGCATCCAACTACAAAGAGAGAAGGATAGTGGGATTATCAGAATCAGAAGTGATCATGGCAAAGAATTTGAAAACAAGAGTTTTTCAGAATTCTGTGCTTCTGAAGGTATAAAGCATGAGTTTTCTGCACCTATCACACCTCAGCAAAATGGTGTAGTTGAAAGGAAGAATAGGACTTTAGCAGAATGTGCAAGGGTTATGCTGCATGCTAAGAAGTTGCCATATATGTTCTGGGCTGAAGCAATGAACACTGCATGTTACATACACAACAGAGTCACTTTGAAGAAGGGTACTACATCAACTCTGTATGAATTGTGGAAAGGGAGAAAGCCTACAGTCAAATATTTCCATGTTTTTGGGAGCAGATGCTATATCTTGGCTGACAGAGAGAATAGAAGAAAACTGGATCCTAAGTCTGATGAGGGCATATTCCTGGGTTATTCAGTGAACAGCAGAGCTTACAGAGTGTTTAATTCCAGAACCAAGGTTGTGATGGAGTCCATTAATGTGGTAATTGATGATCTGACTGCTGAGAAAGATAGAAGTGAGCCTGAAGTTGTTCCAGAGTCTGAAGCTTCAGAAGAACAAACTTCAGAAGCAGAAAAGCATTCAGAGTCTGAAGAAGCAGAAGATCAACCAGATAAAGTCCCAAATGGTAAAGGGCCATCAATTAGAGTTCAGAAGGATCATCCTAAAGACTTAATCATTGGAAGCTTAGATCAAGGTGTCAGAACCAGGAGATCAGATGCTGCTGCTACTGATTCATGTTTTGTGTCCAAGTTTGAACCCAAGAATGTGAAAGAAGCCCTGACTGATGAATTTTGGATTGAAGCAATGCAAGATGAGTTGAATCAATTCAAAAGGAGTGAAGTATGGGATCTGGTTCCAAGACCTGAAGGGTTGAATGTGATTGGCACTAAGTGGATATTCAAGAATAAAACAGATGAAAATGGTACTGTAGTCAGAAACAAGGCAAGGTTGGTTGCTCAGGGTTATACTCAAGTTGAGGGACTTGATTTTGATGAGACCTTTGCACCTGTGGCCAGACTAGAATCCATAAGACTTCTGTTGGGTGTATCTTGCATTCTCAAGTTCAAATTATTCCAGATGGATGTGAAGAGTGCATTTCTGAATGGATATTTGCAAGAAGAGGTGTATGTTGAACAACCTAAGGGTTTTGTGGATCCAAAGTTTCTAGAACATGTGTACAAGTTAAAGAAGGCCTTATATGGATTGAAGCAAGCACCAAGAGCATGGTATGACAGGCTGACTCAGTTTCTTGTGGCTCAAGGTTACAGAAAAGGAGGTTCTGATAAAACCTTGTTTGTGAAAAATGAAAATGGGAGTCTGATGATTGCTAAGATTTATGTGGATGATATAGTGTTTGGAGGGATGTCTCAGAAGATGATCAAACTGTTTGTTCAGCAGATGCAGTCAGAATTTGAAACGAGCTTAGTTGGTGAACTGACTTATTTTCTTGGATTACAAGTCAAGCAAATGGAAGATACAATCTTCATTTCTCAAAGTAAGTATGCCAAGAACATAGTGAAGAAATTTGGATTGGAATCTGCTGCTCACAAGAGGACACCAGCTGCTACCCACCTGAAGTTAACTAAGGATGAACATGGAGTTTCAGTAGACCAAAGTCAGTACAGAAGCATGATTGGGAGCTTATTGTATTTAACTGCAAGCAGACCTGATATCACTTATGCTGTTGGAGTTTGTGCAAGATATCAAGCTGATCCTAAGATGAGTCATCTGACACAAGTTAAAAGGATCCTGAAGTATGTGAACAGCACAAGTGACTATGGAATCATGTACTCACATAGTTCAAGTTCTGAACTGTTGGGATATTGTGATGCTGACTGGGCTGGAAGTGCTGATGACAGGAAGAGCACCTCAGGAGGTTGTTTCTTTTTGGGAAATAACTTAATTTCATGGTTTAGCAAGAAGCAAAACTGTGTATCATTATCAACTGCTGAGGCTGAGTATATTGCTGCTGGAAGTAGTTGCTCACAATTGGTGTGGATGAAGCAGATGCTGGAGGAGTACAACATTGAACAAAGAACTATGACATTGTTCTGTGACAATTTGAGTGCCATCAACATCTCTAAGAACCCAATACAGCACAGCAGAACTAAACACATTGATATCAGACACCATTTTATCAGAAACCTTGTGGAGGACAAGATTGTTCAGCTGGAACATGTAGCTACTGAAGAACAAGTAGCTGACATTTTCACAAAGGCCTTGGATGCTAAGCAGTTTGAAAACTTAAGGAGCAAGTTAGGTGTGTGTTTACATGAAGACTTATAGCAATTAATGCAAACTGGATGTGAGGAAGATAGAGTACCTGCCAGTTGTGCTTATGCAGAGTGTGATCCTGTGTCTGAATCTGATAGCTTTTCCAGGATCTGTGTTACTTATTTTGATTTTATTCCCTATATGAAGACTATGTTTTGTCAGAATTTTGTGGCTAAAAAGGGGGAGAAAATTATGTATTGTGTTGGCTCTGATACTAAAAATCTTACTCAGGAGTTTTGTATGAAGTTCGGTGTTCAGATTCAACATAAGAAGAGCTGTTAAAATGATATTGAGGGGAGTATGTGTCTCAGGGGGAGTACAAGTTTGCTATGAACCTGAGTGTTTTTGTGTTGAAGAATGGTCCTGAAGATCAAGTGTGCTCTGATATGCTCTGATACCATAAATTCAGAAGTAAGGAGGAGTTTGATGTATGCTGAGTGTATGTTGAGTTGCAGGGGGAGTGTGTGTGATGATCAGGAGTTGATCAGTAGCTCTGATACCTTGGAGTAGCTCTGATAACTTGTTTGTGATGATCAGGAGTTGATCAGTAGGTTATGTGTGTTTCAGTAGCTGATATGAACTGAAGCTGGTTTGTGTTTCTCATGATAGTCATAAATGAATCCGCTGCTAATTACTATGTTATGATTGATCATTGTGGAGTTCTTCATTGCTGAGTTGTTTATAAGGGAGATTGAAGAACTTGGATGGTTTTAGCCAAAAATTTGCCAAAGGGGGAGATTGTTGAGTATTTTGGTGTTGGCTGCATTGTTTGGCAAAACCAAGGTATTGAATAGAAGCATCTCCATATGTAGAACATTTCTTCAGTTGGAAGTCTTTCATTTTGAAGCTGTTCAGAAGCTCAAAATTACATCAGAAGCTGAATGCTCATCAGAAGCACTGTAGCACTTCAGAAGCCGATTCAGGTTCTGAAGTCCAGCGTTGACTTTTGTTGACCTCATCAGAAGCTGGGTTTTCAGTATTGTTTTGGCATGAATCTTTGCAAGATTGATCAAGGAATTATTCACGCGTATTGCTTCTAGAATGCTGATTTATTTGAAGAAGATTTTATTGAAGATTTGGTTCAAAGATATGAAATTCATATTTTCCTGTTATAATCTTTAAAAGATTCAGTACAGTTTTATTTGTTACATTATTGGACCAATCTTATTTCAGTAACAAATCAAATCAGAAGATTAGTTTTATTTTGCAAGACTGAAGGCTATATAAGGAGGAGGGCTGCTGCTATTCAAGATATACGAATTTAGAGTTTAAGATCAGAGAATTGAGTCTTAGTGGTTTTTAAGCTTTTGCTTTATTTTTGTACGCCACTCATATGCTTTGAGTTGGTTTAGGATTGTTATTGAGTTGTAATTCATTCTAAGCCTCTAGGTACGAATGAAGTTGTGTTTTTGAAGTTTTCTGAAAAACAGAGTGTTTTTGAGTAAGGGTTTCAGTAACAGGTTTGTTACTTGAATAGGAAGTTAGTGGTCTCTAATACTCAACGTGTTGGGTAGAATTCAAGACTAGGAGGAAGTTAATTGCTTAGGCTGGGAACTGGGAGTCAGTGTCTTGAGTCATAAGGATTAATTCCTATAGTGGAATTCCTTCCTGGATTGGTATCCCCCAGAGTAGGAGGTGTTTACTCCGAACTGGGTTAACAAACCTCTGTGCCTTTTTACTTTCCTGCACTTTAATTTGCTGCTTGTGTGTGTTTGTGTTTGTGCTCTGTTTTGCAAATTATTGTGTCCTGTGTGTTGTTCAGAACCTGTTTGGTTCAGAACCTGATTTCTCTTTAGTATTGCCTGGCCAGAATTTCAGATATGACAATGTTGATACATGATGATGTGTTGATATGACAATGTTGATAAATGATTTGTTGATATGACGATGTGGATATATGATGATGTGTAGATATAACGATGTTGTATTTGGCAATGATGCTATTTAAGGATGTGTATTGCCGAGTCATTGAATTATGTGTAATGTTGATGTGGTCTTTTAGCATTCATGCATTCATGGTCGAGTCTATTTGACGATGTTGTATTTGACGATGGTGTGAATGAAATCAGTAACATACCTCTGATGTCCAAAATAGTTGACGATTGTGATAGGTTTGGTACCACATGCATGTAGAGTCGAGTTAGGGACATCGCATACATAATTGCAAGTCTAAATGAAGATGTGTGATTACTTGAAGGTGTGTTGTATGACGATGTGATTACATAACGATGTGGTTAATTGAAGATATGTGATATGATGATATGTGCTAATATGAAGATGTGTGATATGATGATGGGTTATCTAAAGATGTGTAATTTGAAGATGTATAACTATTTGAAGATGTGATAACTAGTGATGCATTTTGTTATGGTCACGTGTGAATGATATATATATATATATATATATATATATATATATATATATATTTTGCTAAATGATATTATTAATTGATGCCGATGCTTACGTGATTTATAAGATGTGAATGATGTCTATTGATTAATTAAATGATAGTATATGTTCCATGTGAATAATATCTTTATATGATGTATGCATGTTACATTTCAACTTGAGGTCTTTAATTGTCGTTGATAGTTGTATATGCTTATAAGATGTTGACTGAGACTTATTAACTTTGACGATGTGAATATGTATATATGTATATTCGGAATGTGAATATTGCTTGATTGTGATGAATATATGTTTAAGTATACATGATGTATTGTTTACCTTGAAGCTATACATGCGTTTGTATTTTCCTTTATGTTGAGTATTTCTCACCCTTTTATTATGGATGTGCCGCATACACCCTTGGGGTGTAGATAATTTGCAAGAAGAGGAAGCCTAGTATCTGTGAATTCCTGAGTATGGCTTTGGAGCCTACTCGCTTGTTATTGCTTTGGGAGTCTTTAGTGTCGAAGCTCTGATTTGTGACACTAGGATTTTTAGGGATTTTATCTTTGTTTTCAGACTTTGTTAGGACTCTTTTGAATCTCGTTTTGATGTTGAAAACTGTGATGTATTTTGAAGTGTTTTGAGATAACTACTCCGCTGCGACGTTTCTTTTATTTTGAATTAAACACTTTGGTTTTGATGAGTTACGTGACACCCTTGGGTGCTGTATTATTATTTATTGAATTTCCGTTGGAAAATATGTTGTGGGGTTTAGGGTGTTACATTTAGGACCATGAGGAATGACGAATGACATATATATGTTTAGTAACACAACTCTGACATACAAATGACGATTAGAAACCGGTACCGGCATGCATATAGGTCGTAGGGATGGATTGTATCTTCTCACATACATGTTGATGTGTTGAACTTGATGTTGTTGTGGATGATATGTGTATTATTGACGTATTTGAAATTATAGATGTACTAAATGATGTAAAACAAATTATTGATGTGCCAACTGATGATGTGTTTTGATGTGATAAATGACGCAGTGTATTGGAGTAATTATTGAATGATGATAATGTCTATGATTGTTTGTGTTTTATATATATGCTATTGAATGATGTGAATTTCTAAATGGATATTTGATGTAGGTTGAAGTGATAAATGTCCTTTTGTAATTATTAAATGATGAAATGATCGTAATGATAATTATTTAATGATGAGCATGAATGATATGAATATATTATTTGATGATGTATTCATGTTTAATCTCTGAATCTATTCACTATGTTTATGCAATCTTCTATTTTGGATATATACCCACCCTCTAGTTGCGGGTTGGACGTCTGTACCCTTATGTGGTACAGATACGTAGGATGATGAACCTTAAACACTGCGAGCTTGGAGCACAATGATGAGTCTTTCTCGTCACTCTTTCTTTTCTTAGGAGTGTATTTTGGGTCAATGCTCTGGTCTGTAACACTGGAGAATTGAGATTTAATTTACTGTCGAAACTTTAATGTTGAGATTCTTCTCTTTTGAAAATAAGTTGATTTTGTTGAGATGGTATGATTAAACTTGTTAAATAATTCCGTTGTACTCTTTTTAATTGAAATGAAGTGTATTTATGATGGGAATGTGTGACACCTTATATGATTTAATGTTATTTGCATTTTTTATTTAAAAAAATATTTTTGGGGATATGATGTTACAAGAAATCACTATAGTCCGAGAGTGGAATAATTGCTGCTTTGTTTGCTTTTTCTCTATCTAGGCGGATGGATTTCCAAACCGTCCTTTTAGTTTATTCGGTCTTTGAGTCAAAGAGTATAAGGTACTTGAATATGCACCATGCATGAAACAAACTCAATAATATCTTTAGCAGAGTCATGTAATAAAAATAAACAAAAGTAACACTTTTATTTTATAAGGTAAAATAAAATAAAACAGAAATTAATAGTTTTGATTTTTTTTAGAATTAGAAACAAAAAGAGGTAAACCAAAGGAAAAATGAGAAATCACAAAACAAAGGTAAGAGATATTTCGCCACCGAAATCCATTTAATTGTAAATTTTTTCAAGAGAATGAAGTTCCATTGACATAGAGAACGAAGAAGAGTGATAAAGTGTTTTATATATTGAGGATCAATGAGATGGTTATAGTTGGAAAATTATAAACCTTGGTGCATTTACACTTATTTATTAGTTTCTGAGACGCTACACCTATTGATTAAATGAATACTCACAATAATTATCTTTCCAAAACAAGTCATATTTAAAAATCTCATTAGTTAAAAAAGGTAAGAAAATATAAAGTTTTGTAATGTTGGATTTGAACAACTTCTACTTTTGGTGTGGCAGCAAAAACCTTCCTAAATACGAGTAAAATTTTCTCTTATATTGCGTTTTCAATTTGTCATTTTTTCTGTCACTCTGGTATTCTTTGGATTCTGAAAATCCGAAATCCGAGTGCATGAAGAGTTGTGGATTTCATAATTTGTTATGTAATTTTCTAATTTCTCATTTTTTTTTTCTGTATGTTCAATGAATGAAGAGAAATGATGAGAATGTCGGTTCCATTAAGATTGAATAGAGTCTCAGTCACTTCCTATGCTACACAAGAGTGGTAGAGGAGACACAAAGTTGAAAGAGGCAAGACAACTGATGAGGAAGATGATGAAGTGGATAGAGAACGAAGGAAACATCACATGGTGGATGCTTTGTGTGATGTCTATAAGTTGTTTTCTCTATTTTTTTTTTTGCAGTTATCATGTTGTGTTTTCTAAAGGATTTTATTTGTACTCTTGATGATATGTCATCTTACGTTATTTTTTGTATATTTTCTAGTTATTTTAGTTATGGTTTGATCAAAATTAGAGGAGTTTTAGAACAATTGTCTATGGTTTGCAAGATATTTTGTAATGTATTCATTTCGAGTCATGAAATTCTAGTTTTCCCGAAACCAAACAATTTTTAGGTGTTTTTGATATAATTCAATGCTAAATCATACAAATCGGCAATGCAAAGCACCTCATGAAGAATTGGTAAGACAATGAATGAAGATTCAAAAGACCTCTGAAGACATTACGAAGTGGAGAAATTCTATTCCAAGTGCCAAGACAAGTCTCAAGAAAGAAAGTATTCAAAAAGACGAAGAAACAAGACAAAACGCGTTGGGAAAGGCTACCACATGCCCAAGCAAGATCATGCGAGCCCCGGGTGTGCAAAACAGTGCTGAAAAGCACTGTTTTTGCACTGATGCACGAGTCACATGCATTCCACGAGCGGTGCGCGTCCATGGAAAACAACATTTTGCTGAATTCTGGCTGCGGGTTTGGGGAAAAAGCCTAGTTTTTCAGCCCAAGCCCTCCGGAAAATCAGCCTATAAATACAACTCCTCGCATTCACAATTATTCATTCAGAACGAAGCGGTTCAAGAGGAGGTCAAATACTAGGAGCATCAAGGGAGGAGTCTCTCCTCAACCTTAGTCTCTAGGGTATGTTTTATTCTTTTATAATTTTGTCTTTAGTTACCGTGAGTAACTAAACCCTAATTGGGTAAAATTCTAAGACGAACCTCTAATTGTTTGTTGGATCTTTTTAATTCAAGTCTTTTATTCAGTTATTTTATGAGATTTATTTAATTTTCATATGCAAAAGTCTTAGTGTTTATGTCGTCCCTAGGGAGTGTGACATACCTATGAATACACCCTAACTTAGAAACAGGAAGCTTCATAAGATACTTTTCTGAACGTTGCATATTGAATTTTATTCTTTCCCCATCGTAAGGTAGATGAGATAGGGCTGCCCGCATGTAGAACTATTAAGGTAAGAGATAGTATGTGACGAGCTTCTAAGATTCATAGACAAAGTTGGAGCATTTAGATGACATTTTAGGAATCCTAATTCTTTATATTTTTCAATTACCTGTGAGAGGGTAAGGCCCCGCTTTAATACTTAGTATGTAGGCATATTGACCACTGTAGGATTGACGACCCTGCACCCTTTAGAGCGCGTATAAACTTAGAGTGATCAACAGGTGAAACTCAACATTGGAGGGACATACTGCCCCACAAACACATCACTTAAATATAACCCTTGTCTCATAATTGAATGTTGGCTTGTCTTTAATCCTGTGCGCACCTCGTTTTTTCCCTCGGGAAAAAGACGCGCAAATCCCCCGAGGTCGTTCGCAAACGCTCGGAGGGGCCTTTGTGAAGCCGCCACCAAAGTTTTTGTGTAAAGGGAACGTTGATAAACCCTTAAGTTTTTTTTTTTGTTTAAAGGGAAACGATAATAAAACCCTTTTGACGATGAGGATAAGGATTTGGTCATCGCAACCATTGTCGGGTTCGGGAGTCGGTTACGCAAGGGGAAGGTATTAGCACCCCTCACGTCCGTTGTACTCAACGGGAACCTTCTATTTGGTCAAAGCTTGAATTGTTTTTTTAATATTTTGCGCGCATGTTCATTTATGTTAAAAATATAATAAGGGGGGGAAAGAGATAAAAACAAACGAAAGAAAAGAAGGAAAAAAAGTTTTTTATTATTGTGCTTGACAAGATGTCGATCTTGCTCCTACGTATCTCCCGGTAGTCGGAGAATTCAAAGCGTACGTAGTTCTTTGGTAGAAAAACGTACATGTGTTGGTTGATTTTAAATGGACGATGTTTTAACCGAATTCTTGCGATTAAAACGTAGATTGTATGCTCGCGCTCGGGAGACTTATTAAGCGTATAGCTTGTATGCTCGCGCTTGGGAGACTTATTAAGCGTTTTGTTCACGAATCGCATTAGAATTGTTAAAAGGTACGTCCGTTAGGGTAAAGGGTTAATTGGTCGCTATGGGACCAAAAGAGGTGCAATGGACTCATACAAGTCAATCATTGACCGAGTGGACTCCGAAGAGTCAGGCGATTCTAATGGCCACGGGGGACCATAAGGTTTGGATTGACCACAAGGGGCCAAGTTTTGGTTTGGTTGGGGTTGTACATATTGAAAAAAGGAATGACGATTGTCCGAACGACGAGACATACGTCACGCATTCGTACAATCGGGGCGATGGAGAGACATACGTCACACCATCCCTTTTTCATTCATGTTTTTGGGTTGAATCCTTTAGAAATCCCAAGGTATGTCAAAACATTTGGTTTGAAAACCCAAAATGGGAAGGTTTAGCAATTTTTGCTAGAAAAACGCAAGTTCGTCTCATTTTGCGAAAATGCGAACGTATTCGGCGTATGTTCATGTTTGAGTTTTGAAAGTCATGAACAATATTTATTGTTCAACTTTAGATTGAAATGATGAACATAGCTTGTTTGTTCATGTGGTTTTGAAATTTTGAGAACATAACTTGTTTTGCAAGTTATCCACATAATGGTCATACGAACTTGTGATTTTGCCAAAATTATGCAAAATCCTTGTTATGGTTTGAAAGACATGGGTTTAAAAACTCTTAGGTTCTGAGCTCTGGGGCTAGAACCTCAAAAATTGGTCATTTGGACACAAAAACTCAGATTCTGAGTTCTGTCATGGTCGCACTGCGACCATGACTTCGCACTGCGAAGCATGCGAAATTTTGGGTTCAGAAGCTGTTTCTGAACTTTTGTTCAGAAACAACTTCTGAACACACTCAGGACCTTATAGGTGGGTGAAAAACTTTGAGTTTTTGGGGTGAAAAAGGTTGGACAAACCAGTTTTGATGTTTTGAAAACCTTGGGATTTCTTTGAAATTCAAAAGGGTTTTTTTAGAATCAAATGGTTTTGAACCAAAATAGCTATGCAAACACAACTGTAAATGCAATATAAAAGCTTAGAAACTTACAGAACTCCTTAGCAAAGCTCCAGCTGCGATTGATTTGATTTGGTTGAAGGCTTTCACAAAGGTTTTTGATATTGGTGATGATGCTTGAACTTTTGTAAAGCTTTGTGTTGGATTGATTTTTGCTGGTTGTTTGTGAGGGTTTGTAAGCTAAAATGAGTAGAGTTTCTGCTCTTGAAATGCTGTTGTTAATTGTGTTTGTTCCCTTGGGCATTGCCTTCTATTTATAGGCCAAAACCAAATCTTTTTCATCATTACCAAATCCCAAAATTCAGCTGATTTGTGGCTAAGATCAAGCTGGATCCTTTTGCATTAAATGCTAATGGATAGAGGCAACCTTGCCTTGTACCAAGGGGCAAGATTCAGCCTGATTTCAGCCACAAATTCAACCAATTCTAGAAGGTAATGATGAAGAACAAAGCTGATTTGCAATTGGCTAATGCTTGGGGATCAATCCTTGCAATCTCAATGGTTGATCAATGAAAACGTGCACTGTAATGTGCAGAGATTGAGGGATGAAAAAGGCTACCTATGGCTGGTGTGAGGGGTGAAAAGCTGCTGCAAAAACAGAGTAGGCACTCATGGCTTTTCAAGTGAGAAAATCCAGCTAGTTTGACTGGTTTTGGGGGAGCAAGCAGGAGGAAAGTCCTCAAGCAGGTGGCTGGCAACCTTGTGGTGGTTAACAGGTCACATGGGAGGGACTAGAGCTGCCCAAGGGCAAGCCCACTTGCTTGTCACATGCTAGGTTGGAAGAAAAAGCTTCCAACCTTGGCATTAATGGCAAGTCCTTCAATTCTGGTTTTGCTTGGCCCAATTAGCCATGAATGCTACTTAAAATAATTATGGAAATGATATGCAACAAATTCTGGAATTAAATCAAAGAAACCAAAAATCTGCAGAAAAATCGCAGACTTCGCAGTGCGAAGTCAGCATTTTTGAAATGTTGACTTTTCTGTTGACTTTTGTTGACTTTTGACTTTTTCCCCTCTTTGATTTTTTTGATTTTTGTTTTAAAATGCTTAGGACAAAATTTGGGTACTACAGCTGCCCCTACTTAATTGTGTCTTCGCATAGAGTGCGTGAGTGCCGAGGGCATCTCATGAACTCTTTGCGAAGATCAATTAAGTAAAAAGAAGGACCCGAATTTTGTCCTTCGCGAAATGCAAATGCAATGGTTGGAAAAGGTTGATCGTATCCAGCCGCTAACACTGGAGGTAGATCCATTGGGGGATGAAGGTAATCTTATCTAGGCACTGTCACTAGAGGTCGATTCATGAGGATGGTGATTTACTCTAGGATGTCACTAGAGGTCGAACATTGAGGGTGATCTACTCTAGGATGTCACTAGAGGTCGAACATTGAGGGTGATCTACTCTAGGATGTCACTAGAGGTAGATACCTAAGATGGAGGCGATCTACTCTAGGATGTCACTAGAGGTCGATACCTAAGATGGAGGTGATCTACTCTAGGATGTCACTAGAGGTCGATACCTAAGGATAGTGGTTTACTCTAGGCACTGTCACTAGAGGTAGAACGTTGATGGTGGTGATCTACTCTAGGATGTCACTAGAGGTAGATACCTAAGCTATGTGATCTTATTCAGGCACTGTCACTGAATGTCGATTCCTAACGAGCTGTGGTCTTACCCTAAATAGGTGCCCCTGGTTGAATGTTTGATGGATGTTGGTGAATATGTGATACTTACTGGAGAATCCTTGTTGAGGATGCATTATTTATGAAATGAAATGCATGTGTATGAATGATTTGAATATGCATGCATGAATGAAAATGAAATGATGCTGGTTGGGTGCCGAGCAGAGTCGGTCTTGGTTGTGGTTGTGCTAATGACAATTGGGCTCTCTTCCTTGTTTTGTTGGTTTTTTGGTTGGTCGGTTTGGAAGGACAAGGTCCTTTGCCTACATACCCGAATGGGATCAAAACCGGTGTCGTTCGAGCCTATGCCCGAAGATTTGTGTGGGTTTGCCAATAATGATTGGACTTTTGTTTGTGGTTGAGACTCCCTGGGGAATATCAATGAGGTTTGGCTTATGGGGATATAAGGATCATTTTGGAAGCATGATCGATATCCAGCCTTGGTTAGTGTTTGGATGCTTAGGGTGTTTACTGGGGAATTTGTTCCTCTTAACCCTTGGGGGGCTTTTTGCGCTCCGCGTGCCGCGAGCTACGCACTTGCCTTTGCTAAGGAGCATAAGCCCTTTGGTGCAATATTTTGGTGGGAATTACCGCAATTCTTTCAGAATTCACGAAGATTCAAAATAAAGCAATGTTTGTTTGTTTTTTCTCTTTTTTGGAAGAAAATTCTTTTGTTTATTTCCCATGTTTTAAAGCATTTTCATCATGAATAAAACAAAATTTTATGCGCTACTGAGAACATAAAATAACAAAAAAGGAAATTTATTCAATGCAGATTTGACCTCTTGAATGGGTAAAAAATATACACAAAGTGAGAAGTGAGATAGAGAAAGACAAGAAAAAGCAAAAAGAAAATGTTGGTTTTGGCACAACACACGCTATTTCCTTATGACTTCGAGATTTTTGTTTGTTGGAAGATGCTGACGAGACCGATTCTTCTCCTCTTGAATCTTGTCCGGAGCTTGGATGCTGCAGTCATTGCCTTTCTTTTTTGTTAACCCCTAACTTTTGCCTGGACCGCTCTTTCGAGTTTTCAATCCACCGGGGTGTATTTCCTTTTTTTGATGTCCTTAATTTTTGCCTAGACCGCCTTTTCAGGTTTTCAATCTAGCAGGACGCTCTCTATTGCCTAAACCGCCCTTTCAGGTTTTCGATTTAGCGAGCTTCTTTTTCTTTTTTTTCTTTTTTCTTTTTTTTTTTTTTTAGGCATAGTACCTCTTGACTGCATCGGAGTTTATTGAGAGTGGGAACTCTTCTCCGTCCATAGTGGTGATGATCAGGGCTCCGCCTGAGAAAGCTTTCTTTACCACGTACGGCCCATCATAGCTGGGAGTCCACTTCCCTCGGGGATCTTTGTGGATAGGTAATATCTTCTTGAGCACTAGGTCTCCTTCTTTGAACTCTCGAGGACGGACCTTCTTGTCGAATGCTCTCTTGAGCCTCCTTTGATAGAGTTGTCCGTGACATATTGCCGTCAGACGCTTCTCCTCTATGAGATTCAGTTGGTCGAACCTTGTTTGGACCCATTCAGCTTCTTCTAGCTTGGTTTCCATCAAGACCCTTAACGAAGGAATTTCCACCTCTACGGGGAGAACAGCTTCCATACCGTATACTAAGGAGAAAGGGGTTGCCCCAGTTGAAGTGCGAATGGCTGTTCTATAGCCATGTAGCGCAAAGGGAAGCATCTCATGCCAATCCTTATATGTTGTCACCATCTTTTGGATGATCTTCTTTATGTTCTTATTGGCTGCTTCTACCGCACCGTTCATCTTTGGCCGGTAAGGGGAGGAATTATGGTGCTCAATCTTGAAATCTTTGCACAACTCCTTCATTGTCTTGTTGTTTAGGTTTGCCCCATTATCGGTGATGATTTTGTGGGGAGTACCATAACGGCAAATGATTTCCTTCTTGATGAATCGGGCTACCACTTGTTTGGTTACGTTTGCATACGAAGCTGCTTCTACCCATTTGGTGAAGTAGTCGATGGCAACGAGGATGAAGCGATGTCCATTTGACGCTTTGGGCTCGATCATTCCAATCATGTCTATGCCCCACATAGAGAAAGGCCAAGGTGAAGTCATGACGTTCAGTGGAGTTGGTGGTACATGCACCTTGTCGGCGTAAATCTGGCACTTGTGACAAGTCTTGGCATAGTGGAAACAGTCAGCTTCCATGGTTAACCAATAATAGCCCGCCCTTAAGATTTTCTTTGCCATTGCATGCCCATTAGCATGGGTTCCAAAAGATCCCTCGTGGATTTCTTTGATGAGCATGTCCGCTTCATGTTTATCCACACATCTGAGCAGGACCATGTCATAATTTCTTTTGTATAGGGTATTTCCACTGAGGAAGAATTGGGATGCCAATCTTCTGAGGGTCCTTTTGTCGGTGTGCGAGACATTTTCTGGATACTCTTGCTCTTCGAGGTATCGCTTGATGTCGTAGAACCAAGGTTTGTCGTCAAGTCCCTCTTCGACTGATGCGCATACAACTGGTTTGTCTCTACGATCCATCCTTATGATTGGTGCTTCGTTGTAGAAATTTACTTGGTACATTGATGATAATGTAGCCAAAGCGTCTGCCACCTGGTTTTCTTCTCGAGGTATGTGGTGGAAGTTGATTTCATCAAAATGCTTGATCAATTCTACAACCCAGGCTCGGTAGGGAATTAAATTAGGATGTTTTGTTTCCCATTCTCCTTTGACTTGATAGATGACCAAGGCTGAGTCACCGTATACTTCAAGGTTTTTGATCCTTAGATCAATTGCTGCTTCGAGGCCTAGGATACATGCTTCATATTCTGCCATATTATTGGTGCAGTCAAAGCATAACCTTGCTGTGAAGGGCTGGTATCCATTTCTTGGGGAGATTAAAACTGCTCCGATACCGTGTCCCATGGCATTTGAGGCGCCGTCGAAAGCGAGCTTCCATTGAGCTCCTGGTTCTGGCCCTTCATCATCGCTTGTGACTTCTTCGTCATTCAAAGCTACGACATCTTCGTCCGGGAAGTTGAATTGTATGGGCTGATAATCCTCCAATGGTTGGTGAGCAAGGTGCTCGGAAAAAACACTCCCTTTGATGGCTTTTTGAGCAACGTATTGGATGTCGTACTCAGACAACAGCATTTGCCAACGGGCTATCTTCCTTGTGAGGGCAGGCTTTTCGAAGATGTACTTGATGGGATCCATCTTCGATATCAACCAAGTTGTATGGGTCAACATGTATTGCCTTAGACGTCGAGCAGCCCATGCTAAAGCGCAGCAAGTCTTTTCAAGTGAAGTATACCTTGTTTCACAGTCGGTAAACTTCTTGCTTAGGTAGTAGATTGCGTGCTCTTTTCTTCCCGTTTCATCTTGTTGTCCTAACACACAACCCATTGATCCTTCAAGTACGGTTAGGTATAAGATGAGGGGTTTACCCGAAACCGGAGGTATTAAAATTGGTGGTTCTTGCAGGTATTGTTTGATCTTGTCAAACGCTTCTTGGCAATCCTCATTCCAATGAACGGCTTGGTTTTTTCTTAGCAGTTTGAAGATTGGTTCGCAGGTAGCTGTCATGTGTGAGATGAACCTGGCGATGTAGTTCAATCTTCCTAAGAAACCCCGGACTTCTTTCTCGGTATTTGGCGCTGGCATTTCTTGGATGGCCTTTACCTTATCAGGATCCACTTCAATACCTCTTTGGCTGACGATGAAGCCCAATAACTTCCCGGATCTAACGCCAAATGTGCACTTGTTAGGATTTAAGCGCAGCTTGAATTTTCTTAGGCGTTCGAAAAGCTTTTGCAGATGGACTAGATGATCCTCCTCCGTTTGGGATTTGGCAATCATATCGTCGACGTAGACCTCAATTTCCTTATGGATCATGTCGTGGAAAAGAGTCACCATTGCTCTTTGGTATGTTGCCCCGGCATTTGTTAATCCGAACGGCATTACCTTATAGCAGAATGTCCCCCATGGAGTGATGAACGTAGTTTTCTCCATGTCCTCTGGAGCCATCTTGATTTGGTTATAGCCCGAGAAGCCATCCATAAAGGAAAAGACTGAGAATTGGGCTGTGTTGTCCACCAATATGTCGATGTGTGGTAGCGGGAAATCATCCTTTGGGCTTGCTCTATTCAAGTCCCGATAATCCACACACATTCTCACCTTGCCATCCTTCTTCGGAACTGGCACAATGTTGGCAACCCATGTTGGATACTTGGTTACAGCTAAGAAGCCGGCATCGAATTGCTTTTTGACCTCCTCTCTGATCTTGAGAGCCATATCGGGTCGAGTTCTTCTCAATTTCTGCTTCACTGTCGGGCATTCCGGCTTGAGTGGCAGCTTGTGTACAACGATGTTAGGGTCTAAACCCGGCATGTCTTGATACGACCAAGCGAATACGTCCACGTACTCTTGCAGAAGTTTGATCAACTTTCCTTTCACATCCTCGTGCAGGGAGGCTCCTATCTTGACCTCTTTCTTATCCTCTTCGGTCCCCAAGTTGACCTTTTCAACTGATTCTTGGTGAGGTTGTATTACCCTATCCCCTTGATTTGCAAGTCTAGACAATTCTTCAGGCGGTTCATAATCGTTCTCTTCGTCATCTTCCGTTTGATTAATCGGGCAATCGAAGTCATAAGGGTTTAAGGCAGTGTTGTTTTTGGAGGGTGGATTTGTAGATCTGCATGAGTATGATTTTTTTTTAGGCTTTTTGTAAAAATTTTTTTTTTAAAAACAAATGCAAAAAGAAAAAAGACTCAAATGAACATAAAAGAGTGTTTTTATTCATGATTGTAAATAACTTTTAAACATGGGGGCCCCACACGACTAATCATTTGCCTTGGGCAGAGCTAAATGATTTTTTTTAAAAGTAAAAAACAAACAAACATGGTTCATTACTTGATCTTGGTAATGATCTCGGGAATTGCGATAGCCCTCCAATTGTTCAAAGCTTCATCCGAAGCGCAACGGTACACCAAATCAGGCACGTCTTCGTCTACGTCTTCGAGTAGAGCCACTTGCTCTTCATGGATAAACCCTGTACTGATGAATGTTTCCAAAATGGGGAGGATCCCTTGCTTTGAAGGCTTTGAGAAAGTTTCGGCTGATGGATGATACCCCAACCCGAAGCGATTTTTCTTCTCCAGTATGTCCACTAATTTGCCCCATCCGGTGGGTCGGCTTTCTTCTAGGGCCTCTCTTATCGCCCTCCATGATGACATGGCTGTCCTAGCCTCTTCCTTGGGCTTCGAGCTCAACGTCACGACATTCGCCACTTCCAAAGATTGGAATGGGACATCCACAGCTTCTTCATCCGTTTCTATATAACGGAAAGATGAGAGATGGCTTACCATCATGTCCTCTTGCCCGGAAACTACAATCATTTGGTTATCAATGATGAACTTCAGCTTCTGGTGCAGGGTAGAGGTAATGGCTCCGGCCGCATGGATCCATGGTCGTCCGAGGAGACAACTGTATGTTGGATTAATATCCATGACTTGGAAGGTTATGGTGAAAACCTTAGGTCCGATTTGGACTGGTAAGTCGATCTCCCCTATAACGGCTCTTCTTGACCCATCGAAAGCTTTTACGACCAAGGCGCTGGGCTTCATTACTGTCCCTTCACATGATAGTTTGAGGAGGGTAGTCTTGGGCATGACATTCAATGACGACCCCGTGTCCACTAGCACTCTTGAGAGGATGTGGTCCATGCATTTCACGGAGATATGTAAGGCGCGGTTATGAATGTGCCCCTCGTCGGGTAGCTCATCGCCATTGAAACCCAAGTACCTACTTGAGGTAATATTTCCGACTATCCCGTCGAATTGGTCCACCGGAATGTCCTTGGTGACATGTGCCTCACTGAGGATCCGCAGTAGTGCTTCTCGGTGTGCTTCCGAGCTTAGTAGTAAGGATAGCATGGAGATCTTGGAGGGAGTTTGACCTAGCTGGTCAATGATTTTATACTCGCTCTTTTGGATTATCCTTAGGAACTCTTCGGCCTCTTTTTGCGGGATTGTCTTTTGAGAAGGCCCCGCTTGGTTCTCTTCTTCCTCCACGCTCTTTTCTTTGAGCGGTTCCTTTGGTAGTACGGCTGGCGTCTTCCCGAGTTCTTTCGGAGCGAAGACTCTACCGCTTCTGGTCATTCCTCCAACACCGGTAATGTTAGTGATGCTGGGCTCAATTTTGGCTAGTGGTTTTCCTTCCACATAGGCCACAGGTTGGTAATTCCATGGTACCCTCTTCGTGCTTTCAAAAGAGAAGGGTGCAGGTACGTGGAATGTTATGGGTTGTATTGGCATTGGTACCTCTCTCCTTTGGTATGGGATCTCGAGAGGTTTTGAGTTGTTAGACTCTAAGGTAGCAACGTCCGTGCCATCCTTTATATAGCCAATTTGGATCCAACCTTGGTCCATTAGCTCTTAAAGACAGCTCTTCAACTCTTTGCACTCATTCGGGTTGACCTTGCAGGCTTCACAGTTGGCGTGCATTTCCTCGAATAATCCAAAGCCGGTTAAACGCCCCCTTATGGTCGACAGGGGAGTCTTAACATTGGATACCCTTTTGACTGGACCAAAGTCCTCTTGTTCCTCCACCGCATTTACAGAGGGACCCGCATGCCCCGGCAATGGGTTGTTCTTCACATTGGGGTTTTCCTCTTTGAAGGATAACAGCTTTTTGTCAATAAGATCCTGCACCTTGTGTTTGAAAACTCTACAGTTTTCAACATTGTGCCCCACGGATCCTGCGTGGAAATCACATTTGGCGTTTGCGTCGTACCAATGTGGATATGGTGGCGACATTGGTGGTAGTAGTCTTGTCTCGACCATACCCTTTTGGATTAGGTATGGCAAGATTTGACCATAAGACATAGGTACAGGATCAAACTGCCTATTAAAATAACTGTTCCTCGAGCCCGCTTGATTCTTTGATGGGTACCCGCCTTGTTGTTGTTGCTGTTGATTTTGCTGCGGCAACACTACTGGTTGTCGAGGTGGATTTGCGGGAATCACTTGAGGTGAGTAACGCCCTTGAGCCGTTGCTGCTGCCACATAAGGATAGTGGTAGTGAGGCATTTGATTTGGTGGTGGGTAGGATGGTCCCACTAGAACGGCATTTGTCTCCCCCTCTTTCTTTTTGTGAAAGTTGCTGGGGGGTTTTCTAGCTCCGCTTTGAGCTTCTAGAGAGCCTTGGATTTTTCCTCTCTTTACTCCGTCTTCTATTCTTTCACCGACCATGACTAGATCGGAGAAACCGGCAGACGTGCTTCCAATCATCTTGTCGTAATATGGGCCTTGAAGTGTGCCCATAAAAGTGTCGACAAGCTCTCTTTCCAATAGTGGTGGTTGTACACGAGAAGCTAGTTCTCTCCACCGCTGAGCGTACTCCTTGAAGGACTCGTTGCTTCTTTGTAGGAGGTTTTGTAGTTGCATCCTATTTGGAGCCATGTCCAAATTATATTTGTATTGCTTTAGGAAGGCATCGGCTAGATCCTTCCAAGTTTGGACATGAGTACGCTCGAGCTGCATGTACCAATCCAAGGACGCCCCGCTTAAACTATCTTGAAACACATGCACCATGAGTTTCTCGTTCATTGCGTAGGCTGCCATCTTCCTACAGAACATCCTTAGATGGTTCTGAGGGCATTGAATTCCTTTGTATTTCTCGAAGTCTGGTGCTTTGAACTTCGGAGGAATTACCACGTCGGGCACTAGGCACATATCCAAGGCGTTGTGGGCACCGTATGAGCTGAACCCTTCGACAGCTTTCAACCTTTCTTCCAAAACTCGATACATTTGGGTAGTATCATTGTCTTGGTGGGTGGTGTCGGGAGCAGATTGCCTTAGCTGGCTATTTTCCACATCATGGGGAATTACTTCATGCTGAGTAGTGGAAGTTCCTTGAGGACGACGCTCTTCATTCCTTACGGGGATTGTGAGCGGTGGGGGTGGTCCATGACCCTCATTTTCGAATGGTGGGGTATAATTCTGAGGTGAACCATAAAGAGGCCATTGCACATTGGATGCATCCGTTGTTGGGCGAGTGTTACTTTCTCGTGCCGATAGAGCTTGCATTAACTCTAGCATCTGATCCATCTTTCCCTTCATTCCATCAACCTCTTCTCTCAAAGCCGCTTGAGTTTGTTCCAAATTGTCCATGATCCTCTGTTTGTTAGCTCGTGTTCCGTACGAGTGTTGAATATCTGGTTCTTGGACCGAGGGCTTTCGGGGTTTTCGGGCTATGATTGCTTTGAACTGTTTTTTTAGGGAAATGAATGAGTTTTTTTTTTGAAAAAAAAATGCATGAAGATGCATGTGGATGTATGTATGCCATGAGTATGCAAAATATGCGTTTTTTTTTTTATTTTGCTTTATGGAGTTTAAAGGTGCACTATTAATATTAGCAAATTCGAAATATTAAAGACCGGGAAATTGATTATACTTCAAAATATATTTGATTAAATAACATTTGTTTACAAAGTGTAACTAATGCTATTACAAATCAAATAGCCGCTCGCTTCTCGGCTTTGCTCATCTCCTCCCTATAGAAATCTATGGTGTCCTTGCAGAACTTCATAAACTTCTGGATCTCCATAGGGATGACAAAGTAGGGCATGACCATCTCGGCCTCCGCTAGCTTCTTTGGAAGTTGGGTGATTACCAAATTTGAGAATGCAACCAATTTAGTGAAATCCTCACTTAATCGGGTGGCGTCTTGCCATACATACTCAATCACTCCCTTGCGCTGGTCTAGCTTGACTCTTGCACTTCTAATTTCATCGTGTAGTTGTGCAATGTGGTCCCCATGAGCTCTTGCAATCTTGTCGAAGTACTCCTCGAATTTCTTGATGTCTTCTTCGAGATGATTGCACTTTAGCCTCCCTTGATGAGAAAGGCTCTCATGTCTTTGCCGCTGGACGCGTTCGGCTTGAAGCTGCTCTTTGTAGTCTTTCACTACTTCTTGGAGCTGTTGATTTTTCTCTTGAAATTTCAACCTCCATTTCCGTTGAGCTTCAATGGCTAGTTCGCCAAACTTCTTGAGCTCTTGGTTGGAATGCAAGATTCTTTCCAACTCTTCGTCCTTGGCTACAAGGTTAGCATCCGCACTAACCAAGCCGCCTCCTATCCAATCCCTTTTCCCTTCGGAGGTTCTTAGCCGTTTTTGGCATACTAGGAGAGAATGTGATACTTCATCACGATCTCTCTTCGTCCTAGTAATTTCTCCCAAAGCTAGAAGGTTTTTTAATTCTAACTCTTGAATCTTAGCCTTGAGCTTTTCCTCCACTTGGTTGGGAACGGTTGTGCTTGGCTTAGGAATCTTGAGCTTGAAGACGAGCGTGTTTTTGTTCCCGGAATCCATATTTCTTTTTGCTAATATTTGTTTGTTCTTTTTAAACTCCTATAAAGCAAAATGATGCGAAAATTACTTTCATGAATGCAAATGATATGCAAGGGTATGGTTTATGAAGGTTCGGAACTTCCCCCCATCCTCACATGTAGGCTCTAAATTGTGAAATCTCCTAAGAAGAGGTCCTTAGAGTCATAGACCTCACATGGAATTAGGGTTGTCTATGGACATACGTCGACATGACTTCAATTAATTCCACGTGAAAATCTCATCTAAGCGGGGTTGGACATCCTACCTCACGGACATACGTCAACGCGGGCTTCCGCACACAACCTCCTTCTAACTTAGTTTTTCTCTCAAGCTCGGGTAGAGAGCCTCACACGTCCGGCATTAACCCGAACAATGTGGAGTAACATCACTCAAGTAACCCCCGCATTTGATATATATGATATGAATATAAAGCAGATAAAGCAAATATAAACATAAAGCATAAATATAACATGTAAAAATAAAATAAATAAACATGGCACGCAAAGAAAATAAAACAATTGGCTTTAAACCAAATAGGTTAGGCTTGACTCACTAGTGGGAACAGGGTCCCCAGTGAAGTCGCCAGCTGTGCGCACCTCGTTTTTTCCCTCGGGAAAAAGACGCGCAAATCCCCCGAGGTCGTTCGCAAACGCTCGGAGGGGCCTTTGTGAAGCCGCCACCAAAGTTTTTGTGTAAAGGGAACGTTGATAAACCCTTAAGTTTTTTTTTTGTTTAAAGGGAAACGATAATAAAACCCTTTTGACGATGAGGATAAGGATTTGGTCATCGCAACCATTGTCGGGTTCGGGAGTCGGTTACGCAAGGGGAAGGTATTAGCACCCCTCACGTCCGTTGTACTCAACGGGAACCTTCTATTTGGTCAAAGCTTGAATTGTTTTTTTAATATTTTGCGCGCATGTTCATTTATGTTAAAAATATAATAAGGGGGGGAAAGAGATAAAAACAAACGAAAGAAAAGAAGGAAAAAAAGTTTTTTATTATTGTGCTTGACAAGATGTCGATCTTGCTCCTACGTATCTCCCGGTAGTCGGAGAATTCAAAGCGTACGTAGTTCTTTGGTAGATAAACGTACATGTGTTGGTTGATTTTAAATGGACGATGTTTTAACCGAATTCTTGCGATTAAAACGTAGATTGTATGCTCGCGCTCGGGAGACTTATTAAGCGTATAGCTTGTATGCTCGCGCTTGGGAGACTTATTAAGCGTTTTGTTCACGAATCGCATTAGAATTGTTAAAAGGTACGTCCGTTAGGGTAAAGGGTTAATTGGTCGCTATGGGACCAAAAGAGGTGCAATGGACTCATACAAGTCAATCATTGACCGAGTGGACTCCGAAGAGTCAGGCGATTCTAATGGCCACGGGGGACCATAAGGTTTGGATTGACCACAAGGGGCCAAGTTTTGGTTTGGTTGGGGTTGTACATATTGAAAAAAGGAATGACGATTGTCCGAACGACGAGACATACGTCACGCATTCGTACAATCGGGGCGATGGAGAGACATACGTCACACCATCCCTTTTTCATTCATGTTTTTGGGTTGAATCCTTTAGAAATCCCAAGGTATGTCAAAACATTTGGTTTGAAAACCCAAAATGGGAAGGTTTAGCAATTTTTGCTAGAAAAACGCAAGTTCGTCTCATTTTGCGAAAATGCGAACGTATTCGGCGTATGTTCATGTTTGAGTTTTGAAAGTCATGAACAATATTTATTGTTCAACTTTAGATTGAAATGATGAACATAGCTTGTTTGTTCATGTGGTTTTGAAATTTTGAGAACATAACTTGTTTTGCAAGTTATCCACATAATGGTCATACGAACTTGTGATTTTGCCAAAATTATGCAAAATCCTTGTTATGGTTTGAAAGACATGGGTTTAAAAACTCTTAGGTTCTGAGCTCTGGGGCTAGAACCTCAAAAATTGGTCATTTGGACACAAAAACTCAGATTGAGTTCTGTCATGGTCGCACTGCGACCATGACTTCGCACTGCGAAGCATGCGAAATTTTGGGTTCAGAAGCTGTTTCTGAACTTTTGTTCAGAAACAACTTCTGAACACACTCAGGACCTTATAGGTGGGTGAAAAACTTTGAGTTTTTGGGGTGAAAAAGGTTGGACAAACCAGTTTTGATGTTTTGAAAACCTTGGGATTTCTTTGAAATTCAAAAGGGTTTTTTTAGAATCAAATGGTTTTGAACCAAAATAGCTATGCAAACACAACTGTAAATGCGATATAAAAGCTTAGAAACTTACAGAACTCCTTAGCAAAGCTCCAGCTGCGATTGATTTGATTTGGTTGAAGGCTTTCACAAAGGTTTTTGATATTGGTGATGATGCTTGAACTTTTGTAAAGCTTTGTGTTGGATTGATTTTTGCTGGTTGTTTGTGAGGGTTTGTAAGCTAAAATGAGTAGAGTTTCTGCTCTTGAAATGCTGTTGTTAATTGTGTTTGTTCCCTTGGGCATTGCCTTCTATTTATAGGCCAAAACCAAATCTTTTTCATCATTACCAAATCCCAAAATTCAGCTGATTTGTGGCTAAGATCAAGCTGGATCCTTTTGCATTAAATGCTAATGGATAGAGGCAACCTTGCCTTGTACCAAGGGGCAAGATTCAGCCTGATTTCAGCCACAAATTCAACCAATTCTAGAAGGTAATGATGAAGAACAAAGCTGATTTGCAATTGGCTAATGCTTGGGGATCAATCCTTGCAATCTCAATGGTTGATCAATGAAAACGTGCACTGTAATGTGCAGAGATTGAGGGATGAAAAAGGCTACCTATGGCTGGTGTGAGGGGTGAAAAGCTGCTGCAAAAACAGAGTAGGCACTCATGGCTTTTCAAGTGAGAAAATCCAGCTAGTTTGACTGGTTTTGGGGGAGCAAGCAGGAGGAAAGTCCTCAAGCAGGTGGCTGGCAACCTTGTGGTGGTTAACAGGTCACATGGGAGGGACTAGAGCTGCCCAAGGGCAAGCCCACTTGCTTGTCACATGCTAGGTTGAAAGAAAAAGCTTCCAACCTTGGCATTAATGGCAAGTCCTTCAATTCTGGTTTTGCTTGGCCCAATTAGCCATGAATGCTACTTAAAATAATTATGGAAATGATATGCAACAAATTCTGGAATTAAATCAAAGAAACCAAAAATCTGCAGAAAAATCGCAGACTTCGCAGTGCGAAGTGACCTTCGCAGTGCGAAGTCAGCATTTTTGAAATGTTGACTTTTCTGTTGACTTTTGTTGACTTTTGACTTTTTCCCCTCTTTGATTTTTTTGATTTTTGTTTTAAAATGCTTAGGACAAAATTTGGGTACTACAAATCCAACAAGGAAATATAATGGATTCAAAAAATCCTAACCGCCACTAAAATTCTACAATCAAACCAGGTTACTAACTCACTACTGCTTTGCGAAATTAAAACAATCAAACCGGGTTACTAATTCATGCGTATTACCAATTCAGGTATTCTGCCACTAGATCAAAACATAGAAAAAACTAAAAGTGCACTTCAGAAAGCTGCCCAGATTGCTAAAGAAAGGACAAACCAAGAAAATATCCTCCCAATTTAAGACTACTTATCAGACGAGTCAGAAATGGGAGACGAGAATCTTCATATCACTTTAAAAGACTTTGGGAGGCTGGACAACTTGGATGAAGTGTCTCTTGGGTTCCAACCAGCGAATGTTGTGGTGTTTGACATCAAGAATAGTGTGCTGAATAATTTAAAAACTAATCAATTTTCAGGTATGGAGTCAGAAGACTACAACGCTCATCTGACACACTTGTTGGACGCCTGCAACACCATCAATCCAATGGGGGTATCTAAATCCGACAAACAACTTCATTTGTTCGGGTTCTCGTTAATCGGAAGGGCGAATAACTGACTCGACACACTACCAGGAGGCACCCTCACAACATGGGACCAGCTCAAAAGGGATTTCTTGGATTGTTACTTCCCCATAACAAAATACTTGGCATGAAATAAGGAAATTTCAAGCCTCAGGCAATAAGAAGGTGAAATATTGTATGATGCGTTTTGAAGAGATGTCTAAGACACAAGTTGACAGAGATGGACATCATGCAAGCATTCACTACCGGGCTGAAACCAGACACTCGTATGCTACTGGATGCATCAAGTTGGGGAACCACGAAGATCAAGACAACCGATGAGGTCAGGGAGCTGATTAACAAGATGTCCCTGAATGAATATCGTCCATACACCGAGGAGGATGCTGCCCCTAAGAAAAAAGGTATGATTGATATGAACACTCAAGTTGCTTTACTGGCTAGTAATAAACTTCTTAGCATTCAAATAGAAACTCTGGCAAAAAAGTTGGGTGCAAGGGAGGTGGCTCAAAACTCCACAAAAGCAACATGTGACTTTTGTGAGCAAGCTCATGAAAGTGGGTCATGTTTACCTGCAAGTTGGGGTTATCAGAAGAACAAGTAAAGTACATATCAACCATTACCAGGAAGTAGAGAAATCCATATTCCAACACTTATAACCAAGGTTGAGCATATCATCCAAATTTCTCGTACAGAAGCAACAACGCATTCCAACCTCCACATGCTAATCTCCCACCTCAAGGTACTCATCAGCAAAAACCAAGGGTAAGTCTAGAAGAGATGATCACTTAGTGCATGAAGGTGACTCAAGGTCAACTTGAATGACTGGCCAATTCCCATGAAGAAGCTCAGAAGATCAACGAAGCTGCTATTAAGAACCTGGAGATACAAATGAGGCAGATATCTACTCAGTTTTCAAACTTTACAAGAACAAGATTTTCAGGCACTACTGTAACACCCCGTTTTCCCAACTTGAAAATTTCATTTAAAATAAATCAGAGTTTCAACCTTGACGGGATGTCGCACTTCGTTTACAATTTATAAATAGGATAATTTGCTATTTATTTCAAAACAGACTTTTCAATAACGTCAAAACCATCGCAGCGGAAATTCAACTTCATAATTAAATCTAAACATCATTAGGCACAAGGCCACATCAAAAACAACGTAGTTTAAAACTCCACTAAATGTGATTCAACATCAGTTTGAAATTAAAATACATAGCACATGAATTCATCAAAAAGTTTCCCATCCCGTTACATATCAGAGCGACTCCTAATGACACGAGGAATCAACTCACTTCAGCGGTTACTCCTGGTTATCTGCACGTTACCCACGTAGAGGCAACATTCAAACAGAAGGGGTGAGATTCACATTCAATAAACATAAGTACATAATTCATAAAGATGAATTTAACATTTCACATAAACATCATCAAACAACGCCATCAGATCTTATACATACATCACACATACACATCATAATCTCACCTCTCAATGCAACATCAAATACAATAACATCGACCGACTCAACAATGCAACATCACTGACTCAAGTATGCAACATGCATGTGGTACCAATTCATCGCAAAATATGTCATAATAGGACATGTCGGGCATACACCCCCATCGTAAATGTCATATAGACATGTCGGGCATACACCCCCATCACTTAATTCATAATGTCATAATAGACATGTCGGGCATACACCCCCATCACTTAATGCATATGTACTGGACTCGACAATGCAACATTTACAACAAATACAACGTCAACAACAACTTCATTATCATATACATCATCATCGTTATCATCATCATCGTTTAACATCATCATCGTGTATTATCATCATCACAACAAAGCATTATCACAGCACATCGTTATCATCACACATCATTATCACAACACATCATTATCACAATACCTCATCATTTACGCATCTTACACTTCACTTTAAAACAACTCATGTTTACATAAGACTTCCTATCCTTACATCTAATTAGTTATCATGCCATTAAGTTAAGGTTCAATTTGGTACGGTGTAAAGTTCTTGCCTCTAAGTTATAAAACATAGTCCCTCAATTATCTACAACTTTCATGTTTATACTAAAGAAAGACGCAAAAACATGAAACAGAGAATGCTGTCACCGTACAATTTCACTAAGACCTCCTTGGAGTATTTTCATCATAACTCAAAAACTAAAAGTCATTTTCACGTCAAACCAAAGCCACTGGAAAGCTAACAAAATTATCTAAAACCTTCATGTTTACACCCAAGGCCAATTCTGTACCGATCAATACCAGTTTTCGTTTCAAATTCGGAAAAGTTGTGCAGAAAGTCCATAAAAATTCACTGTGACCTACGTGCAGTAATTTGACCATAACTCAAGTTCTATAAATCGTTTTGACGTCAGACCAACGGCATTAGAAAACTAACATCCATACCTACAACTCTTGTGTTTACACCTAAGACCAATTCTGTACCGATCAATACCAGTTTTTATTTCAAAATTCGGGGCAGAGATAAGAAAACTCAGGAAAAGTAACTTATATTATTCAAACTTCTCATTCATCTGACACATGTTTATGAACATTCAAAACTTCATCAATTTATGCATAAGCATGGCACCAATCAGTAACAACACCATAGAATCACAACAAAATCAACATCTCAACATAGAAATCATCAATTTAACATTCCATCATTAGTTTATCATAATCAACAACCCTAATTCCCAAATTCACCAACATCAACATGTTAAATCAAAATTTAGGGATTATGGAACTTAGATTTATAGAAGCTAGTCCCACCCTTACCTTGTTATGAAGAAATCGCCCCCTTCAGCTTTTCCTCCTCTCAAGTTCTTCACCTTCTTCCTTGGCTCTGCTTCTCCTCTTTTCTCTTCTCTGTTTCACGTGAAAACACAACAGATGAAACCTCTTCACGCGTATACCTTTTTTTCTATTCCACTTCCCTTTTTCTTAATTTCCCATAATGCCCTTAATGCCATTTTAATTCTATTTAATCTATTAAATTATATTAATTCATTATAATTCAATAAAATAATAAAATTAAATTCTAGGCGTTACAACTACACTTGATAATCCTAGGAATGAAACGTGCAAGGTGGTAAAAGTTGTAAAGGAAGGAGCAACAGTCGAAACTGAAGAGGCAGTCAAGGTAAAAGAACTCCTGAAGGAAGAGGAAGACCTAAAAGATGTTGATGGAGAAGAAAGTAAGGAACTAGAGGAGAAGGAAAGTTCTCATTAACTAGTTAAACTCATGGAAAAGCTTAAGGTCAACCTGCCTATAAGAGAAATGTTAAAGCAAACCCCTTTTTGTGTGAATTTTTTGAAAGACCTTTTACTACTTAATGGTAAGCCATGAGATGATAAGATGGTAGGTGTTACCCGAGATTGTTGTGCTATTTTTAAGGACAAGCTTTCTGAAGAAGACGGAAGACCCTGATTGTTTCAACATCCTTGTCACCATCAATGATTTTTATTTAGGAGAAGTGATATGCGATCTAGGAGCAAATATGATGGACGAGTTGACAAGTTCACCAAATCGTAACAAGTAATAAAATAGTAAGTTATTGTCTCCGTAGAGATTGTCGTTCAACGTAGCAATTAGCAGAATTGAGATTGTCCTTAAACATTGTACTATTGTATAATTCCTCAATAAATTGTATTATTGTATTTTTTTTAGACAAACGAAATATCAATATCTATTTGACACTCACAAATATAGGTGAATAAGCTAATAATTTCGACATTTTTGTTACTTGAGTTAGAACTTGGACAAAATTATATTATTGTAAAAATAAATGAATTGATGTTTAAATTTATTGTGAGGAATAATGACATATTTACAAAGATCCTTATTTTCATGGGTAAAGTGAATCATATTATTCCTATTCTAAACAAATATGATGATTATGTTACAAAGTTTCACTATAAGCTTTTGTCAGATATTGTTGAAGAAGACTTGATGTCGTATTCTAACGAGTTGTGTTGATACTTGACGGGGTCTTGCTTGAGTATCCCACCATGAGCTGGAGTTAATTACGACCAATTAAAATGTTCACTGTCCCAGTCCCATAGTGATTCTTGGAATTGAACCTCATCACCATTATTTTCATTGTTACTATTTACATGCCAATTAGTGCTATTAGAACCTCCTACAACCTCTGGTGGCATATGAGTACTTTGGAGTCCCCCTAATTGAGAAATTTCAAATGAACTCGTAGCATCCTGATGAGTAGATGTGACACCAAATGGATTTTGATCAATCTCATTAACCGGTAATTGATCAACTCTTTCTCTCTCTAGTGGACGTCTATCAAATGCTCGAAAGCTTCCTGATATTACATACACTCGACACAAGCTGAATTCCCTCCTCAACTATAAAACACCAAAAAATAAAAGCTAAAGTTAAAACTAAAAATATAAATAAAGAGTAAATTTGTTAGAAATAAAGTTAAAATTTATTTGTTCATTTGTTGTTTTTTTTTGAAAATTTTGATATATCTAATAAATTTTAAGAAGAAAAAAAGTAGAAAAAAACATACCCTAAATGGCATTCACTATGTTAAATCATATTTAATCAATTATGGCTATTTTGCTCTTTTATATATATATATATATATATATATATATATATATATATATATATATATATATATATATATATATATACACACACTTTATATATATAAATTTTAAAACACGCTAAAGCAATATACACTTTATACTTTTGATCCAAGTATTTGTTGGTCATAAAATACTATACTATTGTTTTATTTATAGGCAAATGTTACTTGTATTAATTTCATTTTAAAGATACATATGTTAATTTTCATTTTTACTTATTTGCTAAACATAATTTATTTTCTATTGTAACAAAAAAATATTTATTTTCTATTACTTTTTATACACGTTTTATTGACAAAAAACGTTTTTTTTTATCAGCTTGCACCTATTGTATGTATTAATTATTACATCATGATGATGATGATGATGATATAATGATTTAAAATACCTGAGGTGTGGCAGTGTTGGATTGGTTAGAGAATTGAATGGCTCTGTATTCATTCATCTTCCATTTTGTTTTCCTTCCACTTGGAGCTTTTCCTTTATAGAATACCATGGTTTTCTTCACCCCAATAACTTTGCTATCTGAAGAATAAACATAACCAGGAGAACCCGTAGCTTTCCAATAACCACAAGCAGTAGTTCTATTAGGTCTCCCTCCCCTTGCTTCTCTCTCTTGACCCGGTGAAAAGAAAAACCATTGCTCTTTATCTCCGCGGCAAAGCTCTCCCGCAAGAGCTGCAAAAACACATTGCAACAAATCATCAAACTAACTTATATAAATTGGTATTAAGTTCCAAGCCGACAACTCGGTTGATGAACTGAGAAACATAAAAAAAAAGTTTTAACCCTAAGGTCAGAGTTCGAATTCTGAATATAAATATAACCTAGTAAAGTTTGTCTATAAAAGAAGGAAATGGAAATTGGTAATGCATTAATGTTATGAAAGTTTATTTTAATGTACTTACTTGGGAGGTTCCATGGTTCTACACCATTGATGTCAATGACTGGAATAACCCTATCTATAGCATTTGTTTGTCCTTGTAATTTATTATTTAGATAAAAGCTGACAAGCTCTTCTTCAGTTGGGAAGAAACGAAAACCAGGTGGGAAGATATCTTCCATTGAATTAATTGAATTGTAATTGATTTCGTGTCTCTTTTTACTCTTTAAAAGTTTCAACTATGTTGAATGTATATATGCTAACCATATATGTATGTACAAGTGTACAAATACTTAGGTGTAGGGCCAAAAGATGAAAGGTGTAGGATAGATTGGAGTAGAAATTTTGTGAGATTGGGATAGAGGGTAGAAACTTCCACACGGTTATAGGAGCAAGAAAATGTCTTCGCAAATTCAAAACTATTTTGGGTTCCTTATATTGGATATTAATGCTTTATCATCCAATTAATTTTCATTTGAATAAGTCATCGACTCTAAAAACCCATTAGAGAAATAAAAAATGAAGTAACGTAGCTGTCTCCCATTAGTTGGCAATATACGTAATCGTTTCATTGTTTTTATGAACATATACATAATCATTTTATCTTTGTAATATTTTATTATAGTAATATTTAGATTTTTTGATAAAATTATATAGATATTATATGGATAAAACTTGAGAGCATTTTCTTAGGTGTTTTTGGTATGAAATTTAACTAAAAATACACTTTTTCAAGACTATATAACAAACTTTGAGAAAATTGTGGATTTAAAAAAAATCATAAATAGTTTAGTTAAGAAACACAAAAAAAAAACATATAAGAAAATACACTTAAGTTTTCTTTTCTTTATTATATATATCAACAGAAACCACTGAATCTAGGGTAAATGGTTGGTGTGCGTGGATAAATATTGTAAATCTTAAGTTCATTCCAACTTTAAAAAAATGAATATCTTGTATGAAATTTGGTGTTTTTTATTTCGCACATTTAAATAAAAAGTAAAAACTAAAGAAATTTCCCTAGACTAAGTTGAGTAAACTTTATTTTTTTGCAAATTAAAGTTGAGTGAAATTTTCAATAGAAAAGGCATTTTATTTAGCTCACGTTTATTTAATTGAAATTAATTCATGTCTATTTTATTATACCTATTCTTGTTACAAGATAATCTTACAAGCAGAACTAGTCAAACGTGTGTCATCCCCAAAGCAATATAACAGTTAGATTTTTTTATTAATAGGGTATTCTTCTTACACATATACAATTACATTGTAACAAAAAAAAAAACACATATACAATTACATGTCATATAGCATATAGAACGTAAGTATATAATAAACACGTTACAAATAAACAACATTTTGCATACATATGTACATAATCAGCCGAAAGACATCAATCCTAAATGCAACACCTGCATAGCCGTGCGTATCATTCTGGATTTTCAACAACTAGGGTATATATTTTTAACAACTAAAAATTTTTGGGTAAAAGATTCATATTTGTCCTTTAAATAAAACCAAAATAAATTTTCGTTTCTAAAACCTTTTAATATTAGAATATGAAACATTCTTAGTCAACTTATGTATTGAATAACCTTTAGTAATATCTTTATGTAAATTAAATAGGTTTTAATTATGTATTGAATAGTCTTTAGTAATATCTTTATGTAAATTAAATAGGTTTTAATTTTGTAGAATCAATGTGATTCAACACTTCTGTATATATACACATTTCATATATGAAAGAGGCAAGACAATTATTCTATTATGGTATATATCAGACTAGGTTTAGATTCCTAAACAACATTTTCTTTCTCCTTCTTTCAAAATTGTCGTCGGCCCTAACCCCTCAAATCACCATGGCCGAAACTACTCCTCCCCCCTCTCCCAAATCACAATATCTCCCTCCTCCTCCTCCCTCTCCCAAATCAATATTCAAATCTGCTACCCAAACCACAATCTCTCCCATTCATCCAGCACTCACTGTTTCTAGCATCACAAACTTCATCAAAGTCACCCTTGACATTGAGAAAATCCAATACAACACATGGTCTGAATTGTTCAAAATCCATGCCCAAGCATACGAAGTTCTCGACCACATCATCCCACCATCACCAACCGATTCCACTTCTTCACACTCTCTCAAAGAAACCGATCCAGCCTTATGGAAACGCCTAGATGCCATTGTTTTGCAATGGATGAAACTATATCCACTGATCTTCTTCATACCATTAGTGAACGTGATTCCACCGCTCAACTTGCCTGGGATCGCCTTTTTAAGATATTTTTTGATAACAAAAATTCAAGAGCTCTCTACCTAGAGCAAGAATTTTCCAGAGTTTCCATGGAACATTTTTCTGATGCCTCCTCATACTGCCAACACATAAAGTCTCTTTCCGACCAACTCTCCAATGTTGGTGCACCTGTTTCCAATGAACGTATGGTTCTTCAACTTGTCTCCGGTCTTTCTGATGCTTATGATACTGTCGGTTCTTAAATCCGCCATTCTGATTCTATGGTTGTCTTGGAAGAAACAACACGTGCAAAACGAACGGATGTTACCACTGCCAATTCCACTTTCTTAGCCGTTCAAGAAGACAACAACTTGGGTCATTCACCTTCTCATCGTCCCAACCGCAACAATAACAACAATAATGGAGGTCGCAGTGGTCGTGGCGGTCCTGGTCATAGCCGTGGTGGTCGCGGTCGTGGACGAGGTGGAGGTCGCGACGGACGATCTCATCACCATTAATAAGGATCATGGCAGCAACTTAGACACCACAACATCAGTGGGCCTATCCTCCTTGCCTTATCCTCCTTGGAATGGACAGTGGCAGCCGTGGGCCACTCCTCTTTGTCCTTATCCTACAACCGGCAATTGGCAAAGACCCATAGTTCCAAATCATTAGCCTGGTATTCTGGCAACTCAGTCATCATATGCACCAACAGATATTCAAGCCGCTATGCACACTCTATCTCTTGTTCCTCCTGACGAACAATGATACATGGACACCGAGGCTACATCTCACATGACAACAAACAGAGGTAATTTTACGTCTTATTCCAATATTAGCAACAATATTACTGTCGGTAGTGGTCATAATATTTCTGTTATTTGTTGTGGTAATGCATTGTTACAGAATCCTCAATATCCCTTAACCTTAAACAATGTCTTGCATGCACCCAATTTCTATGAGAAAATTTACCATTGACAATGAAGTTTCTGTTGAATTTGACCTGTTTGGTTTTTCAGTGAAGGATTTTCATACAAGGATGCCTTTAATGCGATGTAATAGCTTGGGTGATCTCTATCCTCTAACCACAAGACCATACCATCCAAGCTCACCACCACCTACCTTTGCCACTTTATCAAATGAAATATGACATAATCGTTTAGGACATCCGGGAGTATCTTTTTTGAGTTCTCTTCACCGAAACAATTCTATCTCATGTAATAAGTTTCGAAACAATTTCTTTTGTTAGTCTTGTCAACTTGGAAAACAAATAAAATTACCATTTTATGAGTCTTTGTCGTCTACCTTATTACCTTTTGATATTGTGCACAGTGATATATGGACATCACCAACCCCTAGTTCCGGTGGTCATCGCTATTATATCTTATTTCTTGCTGATTTTACGGATTTTTTGTGGACCTTTCCTCTAGCATATAAATCGCAAGTTCACTCCACTTTTCTCCAATTTCGTAATCACATTCAAACACAATTTGAAAAGGATATTAAATGTTTTCAATGTGATAACGGAAAGGAGTATGACAACTCTCTTTTTCATCAATTTTGGAAGCAAACAGAATGATATTCAAATTTTCATGCCCTCACACATCACCTTAAAATGGAAAAGCCGAGCGAAAAATTTGTACTATCAATAATATCATTCACACTCTCCTTACTCATGCGTCAATGCAACCTTCTTTTTGGCATCATGCACATCAAATGGCCACTTATCTCTTAAACATAATACCCAACAAGAAACTAGCTCTTCAAACACTAACCACAATTCTTTACCAAAAATCTCCATCCTACTCTCATCTTAAAGTCTATGGTTGTCTATGTTTTCCCCTCATCCCTTCCACTACAAGAAATAAACTTCAAGCAAGATCAACACCATGTGTCTTCTTAGGATATCCATCCAATCATAGAGGTTACAAATGTTTTGAGTTGTCAAGTCGTAAAATCATCATTTCTAGGCACGTCATATTTGACGAGAACACTTTTCCTTTCTCAAATTCGAATACTCCCGAGTCCTCATGCTATAATTTCTTGGATACAAGTGATACACCATTTCCTTATCATTTGTTTCAACCTACATCAAACTTTCCTACAAATAAACCTAACTAGCACAACCAACCTCCCACCGCCACGACAACATCACTCACTACACCATCTTCCATCACCATGACTGCACACAAACCAACATTACCTCCAACTCCACCGATACAAACTTCTCCTCCATAACTCACCACTACGCCTAACACGGCTTCTCCCCATCAAATACCTACAATTAATCCTCCTTTAGCCAACCCTCCGCTCTCTCCTCAAATGAAAACTTGAGCACAACACGACATCTTTAAGCCTCGTTAACTACTTAATCTCCACACCTCTAGTTCAAACCAAATTTCTCCTTTGCCTACCAATCCTATTAATGCATTACATGATCATAATTGGAAAATGGCCATGAAAGATGAATATGATGCTCTTATTGAAAATAAGACGTGGGATTTAGTGCCACGTCCTTCTAATGCTAACATTATTCGAAGTTTATGGATTTTCAGGCATAAGAAGAAAGCTGGCGGTTCCTTTGAGAGGTACAAAGCTCGGTTAGTCGGTAATGGTTCCAATCAACAGATTGGTGTCGATTGTGGTGAAACTTTCAGTCCGGTAGTTAAACCTGCAACTACAAGGACGATTCTAAGTATTTCTCTTTCAAAGTCATGGTGTTTGCATCAATCAGATGTTAAAAATGCCTCTTACATGGGAATCTTAATGAAACTGTGTACATGTACCAGCCTCCCGATTTTCACAATCCTCAACACCCTGATTATGTGTGTTTACTGAAGAAGTCTCTCTATGGTCTCAAACAGGCGCCTCGTGCTTGGTACCAACACTTCACTGACTTTGTTGCTACTTATAGTGTATGTGATCACTCCTTATTCATCTACCACCGTGGAGATGACACTGCCTATATTCTTCTTTATGTGGACGATATCATTCTCACCAAATCATCCGGCACTCTTCACCAGTCTATCATGTCTAAGCCGAGTTCCGAATTTGCTATGAAAGATTTGGGTCCTCTCAGTTACTTCCTAGGTATCTCAGTTACAAGACACTCATGTGGTTTGTTTCTTTCTCAACATAAATATGTCGAAGAAATCATTGAGAGAGCTGCCATGTCCTCCGGCAAACCAATTTCTACTCCAGTGGATACAAAAGCGAAAATTAGTGGAACCTCAGGCAACCTATATCATGATCCCTCTGAATATAGAAGTCTTGATGGTGCACTGCAATATCTTACTTTCACAAGACCTGATATCTCTTATGCCGTTTAGCAGGTATGCCTTTTTATGCACGATCCGAAAATGCAACACATGACTGCCTTGAAGCGAATCATTAGATACATTAAAGGCACAAGCACTAACGGCTTACATCTCTTTTCCTCCTCGGTTGGCAAACTCACTACATATATTGATGCTGACTGGGGAGGATGTCCAGACACCCGTAGGTCCACGTCCGGCTATTGTGTTTATCTTGGAGATAATTTAGTTTCATGGTCTGCTAAACGACAACTGACTCTTTCTCGTTCTAGTGCAGAAGCAGAGTATCGTGGTGTTGCTAATGTTGTTTCTGAAGCTTGTTGACTTTGAAATTTATTGTTAGAACTTCAGTGTCCTGTCATGAAAGCCACTCTAGTATATTGTGATAATGTTAGTGCTGTCTACTTATCAGGTAATCCCATCCAACACCAACACATAAAACACATTGAGATGGATATTCATTTTGTGCTTGTAAAGGTTGCTCATGGTCAGGTTCGCGTACTGCATGTTCCGTCACGCTACCAAATAGCTAACATTTTTACACAGGGTCTTTCGCTGCAGCTGTTCGATGACTTCAGAGATAGTCTCAACATTTGTCAACCTTCAGTTTCGACTACGGGGGCGTATTAGAATATGAAATATTCTTAGTCAACTTATGTATTGAATAGCCTTTAATAATATCTTTATGTAAATTAAATAGGCTTTAATTATGTATTGAATAACCTTTAGTAATATCTTTATGTAAATTAAATAGGCTTTAATTTTGTAGAATCAATGTGATTCAACACTTCGGTATATATATACATTTCATATATGAAAGAGGCAAAGCAATTATTCTATTATTTAACTTGACAACTAGAGAGTTTGCTGAAAAATTTAAGCATAAACCAAATAACTGAATACTATATGCATCAATACTATGTATTATTTACCATTGGTTTTGGTAAACAAGGACTAGTTTTAAATTAAGGGTTTTTCTATCATGTCTAAATTTGCACATGTGAAGAAGTTTAAAATAGTAACTTTTGGAACTTGTTCATTTTATATTAAATGTGTAGTTTTTTTAATAAATTATTGTTGTTTTTCAAACTAGAAATTCCTAGGACATGTTGTGCAATGTTTTTCCTGAAAATATATGAAAATGTATGAATGTTCATCATGATCTTGAGTTTAAACACGAAAATGGATGTTAGTGTTTGATTCGAAAAAATCAAACAAGTTTCTCAGAACTTTGACAAGAGACTTAAACTTTGACGATAAAAGTGAAAAGTTTAAAAGAAGTAAATTTGCATTACATTAATAAAAATGGTTCATCAAATCATATTACATACATTTTGTTACTCTTTTCTCTCTGTGTACTTGAATAATTCGAGTGCAAGAATTTTGATAATGATTTGTGACCCTTATTTCCTATGAAAAACTCCTGTATATACATAAGTAAAATAACTAAATAAACTAACGGTCCTAAACTACATATCTTCGACAAACTTGGCTTGACCTCCACGTGTCTTGGACCCCTGATTTTGCCTCGTAATAGAGTATTTGAATTCCATCTAGTCGAAATCAGATACTTTGCAATTGCTAACATCCAGCATATTCTTGTCGAATACAATTGCCTTTAGTTCAAACTGAATAAATTTCTCTTTGACTAGATGATTTATCCTGTCGAAAACAAACATAAAAATGCAAGCTAACAAATTGCCCCCCAAAAATGTTATTTTTGACTGAATTTTAAGTGAAGGAGAAAATTGATATTTTTGAAAACTTTCCATGTTTCCAAGAAGAATGACATCACACCTATCATGACATCACTTCAAAACTGTCTTTTTAGTTTCAAGTGTCATTACTGCGCCACTTTGGAGATTTAGTGGGCCACCACATTAAATTAGAGAGTTAGTGGGATACTTAATCATCCTAGGAACCCAACTGTCAATAAATGGTTTTAAGCATGCATCAACTTTCCATAAATTTTGGCCACGTGGCAATTTTTAATTAGTGGAAAACTTAAAAGGTTTCTCCCTTTTTCTTCTTCAGAAGCTATAAAAACCTCTTTCTTCCTCTTTGTCATACCCCATTTTTGACCCGTTTTTAATTCACTTTTCTCGTCTTTTAAACCGGAAAACTTCGTCGTTTCAGACGAAATTTCGGCAGGGAGGTATTTTAAAATACCTCATTTTTGTTCCGAAGGCGACCGTTATTTTATTATTATTATTATTATTATTATTATTATTATTTATTATTCATTTCTTTTTTTAATTTTTTTTATTAGTATTTTCTTTTTATTTTCGTTTTTTATTATTCTTATTTTTTTTGTTTTTATTTTTATTGTTTTATTTTACTGTTTTTTATTTTTTTTATTATTTTTTCAGTCACTTTGGGTCCATTTTTTGTCAGGGGCATTTTTGTCCAAGAAACTCACCAGAACCCTAATTTTTGCACTAAAAATAGTGCATTAATTATTGTTCAGTGAGAGGGGGTCAGAAAAGTACACCCTGAGTCAGAAATCCGGCCACCCTCAGGCCACCACAAACCACCAACAGTTTTTTTTTCTTTTTTTCTTCTCTTCCCATCTCCTTCCAGAAATCGGTTCCAACATAAAATCAAAATCAAAACAGTCAAACCCATACAAATCAACCACAAAAACAATCCGAATCCATAAACCATCACTAAATCCAAATCAATCATTAAAACCACAAAGCCATTAAAACCACCACAAAGCCGTGATCCAAACCCTCAAATCCGAACGCAAGCAAAACGAACCAAAGCCATAACCAGAACAGAATCAACAACAATATGAGAACCCAAAACCGAGTTCGGAACCCAAACAGAAGGTGATTTTCTTTCAAATTTCAAAACCAAGATCTAGCCGTTTTAAAAAGGTTTTTTTTAAAAAAAATGGTTTGATTTTCGTGAATAAGGAAGAAAAGGATGTTAAAAAATATAAAAAAGTTTTAAAAGAGAGGAGTTTTCTTCTTCGGCGCGGTGGCGCCGCCGGCGGCCGCCGCGCCGGATTTCTTTTCTGGCCGGAGTTTGAGTTAGAGAGAAGGAGGAGAGAAGTAAGAGAAGAGATGAAGAGAGAGGGTGAAGAGGGGAAAATGATGATTTTTCTTCAGAATCTGTTTTTATACAGACCTGTTCCACTCGGCCCAACAGCATAAGCTTGCACGCGGCCCACTATTGTCTTGTAATATCCCGCTTATAAGTATCAGTTATTAGTGTTAGAAGTTAATTAAGAAGCATGGCAATTTAGTAATTATGTGGAATGGCATTATGGTAAATAAGTTGGAATGGGAAGATTGTTTAAAAATAAGAGGTAAGATATTCTTACCATCTTTCTTCATTCTTCTACACTCTTCCAAAACCATCATCCTCTCCCTCTTTCCCTCTAACTCACACGCCCCTCTCCCTAATTGCCACAATCTAGTAAACTTCATCCAAACTCTAGTGAGGAAATTCTTGCAAAGCAAGCTTGTATTTGGGAAGCTAGGACAAGAGAAAGAAAAGAAGGAAACAAGGAAGAATTAAGAGGAGAGTTAGGTTGAAGCTAAGGCTTTGGAAATCAGAGTTAGCAAGCACCAATTGAGGCTTAAGGTGAGCTCCACAGGGTTTTAGAACCCGTTATGAGTAAGTTTGAGAATTTTTAGTATTATGATCAAAGTTGCCAATTCTAGTACCCTAATTCTATTTTGCTAGTAATTCTTGATCATACATGTTATAATCTGTCAATATGCATTAGAATTTATCCCTTAAAGCTGTATGATGTTTGGGCATGATTGGATAAGCCAAAATGGTGAAAATCACGTTTTAAACTTGCCCTATGCTGTCCAACTGCAGGTAAAATCGTGTCACGATTTTACCATTGTGTCACGATTTTATAGGCAGAAACTACCACGATTTCTGGGTAGGAAATCGTGACACGATTTCCAAATCGTGTTACGATGGCACAGTGGCAGAACCATATTGTTTTCTTCATCAATTCTTGCACCATTTCGGCTACCTAATACTGCTTCAGACTCAAGGTACAACATGTAAGGATTAAGAGTCGCTAATAAGCATTGTAAGACCTATCCTTTAGAGAATGTATACTTATATAGCATGAGGAATAGGTTCATAAGTTAAGTATTGGGAGAATGTTTTCCCTAACTGGTGCATTTTATGCACAAAGTATAGTAGAGAATAGAAGCACTTACAAGAGCATAAGACGAGAATCGATGAGAAAGATTCCATGTTCTAAGTTTAGAACCTATTATAGGTTAAGCACCCATGAAGGAATACTTAAGAATAAGAACAAGTTAAGATTATACTATAAGATTATGTAACGTGTTCATCAGACTTCGGATTATGCCGGATGGGATTTCTCCGAAAGGGCTATCCACACGTAGGTTATAAGACTGTATTAAACGTGTTCATCAGACTCCGGGATACGCCGGATGGGACTTCTCCGAGAGGATTGTCCACACGTATGTTAAAAGATTAAGCATGTCCAGCAGGCTCCGGGATACGCCGGATGGGACTTCTCCGAGAGGGTTGTCTACATGCAAAGTTAAGTTGTGTTCAGCAGACTCCGGGATTCGCCGGATGGGACTTCATCGAGAGAGTTGTCCACACAACGATAAGACGAGTCCGGTGTTAGCCTGATATGATAGGAATTTTCACCGGTAAGATGGGAGATGTACTTCGGGGTTACTCCACCCGGATGCACTCCGTAAAACGAACCAAGATAATGTAATGTTTGTTCAACTCTAACTTCTAACTTAAAGATAAGTAAAGACGAATATGTATATTTATATATATTGAGATATATGACAGTTAGTTCCTAGAGAACGAGAAGTGATCATAGGATGTCCCCAAGATCACTGAGTTTAAGTACAAGTTAGAATATGATGAAGAATGATTAAGACATGCAGCGATCCTAGTTTTTCCCCTTGATCGCGAAATAAGTAAAGAATGACGGTGATCGTAGGTATCCCCAAGATTGCCGAGAGTAGGCACGGTGACCCTAGGTTACCCCCGTGGTTGCCAACAGTCGGTAGGGTAGGAGCTCACTGAGACATCATGTCTCATCCCTTTCCTTCTGGTGCAGGTTTGCAGGTAGCACGACGTAAAGGTAAAGAGAAAGCTTTGGATTGATCGTGCTGACTATTTGTTATGTATATCTGTTTCATATGGTGTATTATGTTGTAAATATTGTTAAGGAAAAGTGTATCGGATAATGAATTGTATGAGGATTCCTATTATGTATAATTAAATGTAAACTTTCTGTATTGTATTTAATGTATCCGGTACGAAATTTTAATACTCGTAAGAGATCCTAGGCAATCTCTATATGGGTGTTACATCTCTTCTCCCTCTCTTCATTTCTGGTTTCTTCCCCCACCCCCTGTTCTTCTTCTACACCCCACTTTCTATTTTTCCCTTTTTCTTTCTTTTTCTTCTCTTTTCTTTTCATTTTTTTATTTTATTTTATTTCCATGCATTTTATTTTATTGTTTTTAAATTCCAGCCCATCATGCATTTTTTTAGTTTTTTATTTTTAGCACCATATTTAATTTTATGTCTTGCATTTTTATTTTCTTTATTTATTTTATGCACCATATTTATTTTATGTCTTGCATTTTTTTTTATTTTTTTTATTTATTTAACAGCACCATATTTATTTCATGCCTTGCATTTTTATTTTCCAGCACCATATTTATTTTATGTCTTGCATTTTATTTTATTTTTTATTTTATGCATCATATTTATTTTATGTCTTGCATTATTTTATCCTTTAGCATCATGTTTATTTTATATCTTGCATTTTTATTTTCTTTTCATTTTATTTTCAGCACCATATTTAATTTTATGTCTTGCATTTTTATTTTCTTTATTTATTTTATGCACCATATTTATTTATTGTTTTGCATTTCATGCATTTTTTTTTATTTTCTTTTTAGCATATTTACTTTAATGCAATTTTATTATTTTTGTCATTTATTTTATTTCCATTAGAATGTATCTAGGTCCAATGTAAAAATAAATGAGAATATGCACCGACACCACGTTTATTTATTACGCTTTATGTCGAGGACGATAATGTAATTTTGACCGTATCCGAGAAAAAAGACCCTCACTTGATCCAACGCCATTTTGAGGGATCCGGCGCGTTTGGACTTTCTCAGCATAACTTAGCCTCTGGACCTTAGGACTTAATCAAAATTTTCATCAAAAAAAGTCAAAATAGTCAAAATCCAAAAACACTTTATAATCAAAGTTTCAAAAAAAAAGTCAATCTTTGTCTTTCTTTTCTTAATCAAATTTCAATCAATCTTTAATCAATCAAAACATTTTCTTCAATTTAAAATCAATCAAACTCACATTTTATTTCTTCTATGCCTTTTCGGCCTCTTATCTTTCTCAAAACATTTTTTTCAAAACTTTAAAATCAATCAAAACCAATCACTCGGCTTTTTACCCCGAACTACATGATTTTGATCCCATTCGGGTATGTAGGCAAAAGACTTTGTCTTTCCAAATCAACAAAATAACAAAAACATTTTCCTTTCTTTTACTTTCATCACTTTAATCTTTTCACACTTAAGCATTTATTTTACAAACAAATAATCAATTTAGCATAAAGATAAATAAAAACAAGAGGTTCCTATAGACTACTATAGACGTTTAGGGTGCTAATACCTTCCCTTTGCGTAACCAACCCCCGGACCTTGATCTCTCAAAAAATAGGGTTTTTTAAACTTTCTCCCTTTTCCTCGGAAAAATAAAAGATCGGTGGTGAATCTTAAAATTGCGAGTCAACGCTAATTAATAGCTTGATATCCAAAAATCACCGCGACAGAAAAATGGCGACTTCACTGGGGATAAAATCCTAAGTGGGTTAGACCTATCTTGCTTTTCTTTATCTTTATGCTTTATTTTTATTTGTAACTGTAAATATGTGCTTAAGTGTTTATCTTTTTACGTGAGTGGTGAGATAAGTCCTATACCCAGACTTGAGGGAAACATAAGATAGGATGGGGTATAATCAAAGTGCCATACCAGGAGTAGTCTTGGGTTTTGGTACATGTGATAACCCCCTCAATGGAGGTCTCTTAAAAGTAGTACCATGTCGACATGAGTAGTCATGTTTGGCATTGTTATTTTTAAGTGACCTATATCTGTTTCAGATGGTGTATTATGTTGTAAATATTGTTAAGGAAAAGTGTATCGGATAATGAATTGTATGAGGATTCCTATTATGTATAATTAAATGTAAACTTTCTGTATTGTATTTAATGTATCCGGTACGAAATTTTAATACTCGTAAGAGATCCTAGGTAATCTCTATATGGGTGTTACAATTTGGTATCAGAGCAGGCGATTCAGACCTTGCCTTGGGTCATTAAAGTACAATCTAAGTTTGTGGACCTCTTGGATCCAGGACATTATTCTAGATGTTATATTCAGTTGAAATTGATCACTTTGACTTGTATATGACAGCTAGGATAAGATGTCTGGGAGAAGAAGAGGACTCGGTCTACCTCGTGCCAATCAAGCCAGTGATGAAAGTGGAGGACCAAGTATGAATACTTGGGAACAAATGATACAGCAGCAGTATCAAGAGCAGCAAGCTCAGAATGCATTATAGTATCAGCAAATGATGCTGATGATGCAACAACAAGCTTAGCAACAGGCTCAAGCCCAACATCAATGGATGGAAATGATGAACCAAGGACAGGGTTTCCATCCACAGCCACCACCTCCTCCCGTAATTGGTAACCCCGTGTTCCGGGAGTATAATAGACATCACCCTCCGGAGTTTAATGGAGAAGGTGAACCTCAAGAAGCTAGGAAGTGGATTAAACAAATGGAAAAGATCTTTAGAATGGCTGAGTGTTCCGAAGCCGATAAAGTGGTCTATGCCACAAATCAACTCAGAGGCGCAGCAGAAGATTGGTGGGAATCTGCGCAGCGCAGGATGGAAGCGAATGGTGTAGTAGTGAACTGGTTGAACTTTAAAGAAGCGATGTTGGAAAAATATTTACCTTTGTCTTACAAGGTAAAGAAGGAGCAAGAGTTCTTGGAGTTGAAACAGGGTAGTATGTCGGTTGCTGAATTCACCAAGAAGTTTGAATAGCTGTCCTATTATTCTACACATAATGAGTATGCTGAGAACGAAGTCTGGAAGATGAATCAGTACAAACGAGGTTTAAGAGGCGAGATCGACACTGCAGTGAGTCTTCAGAGAACTGAAAGTTATGACGAACTGGTGCATGATAGTTTAGTGGTTGAAGCAGGACTTGCTAAGGCCTCGAAAGAAAGAGCGGCAGCTTTTGAAAGGAAGAAGAGTAGAATGTCAGATAAGTATCATGACAAGCTTAAGCCAAAAGGATCCCCTCAGAGAGGGAAACAGACATACTCTCCACAATCTAATCCTTCACGAACTTATCCTACTTGCAAGACGTGTGGTAGGATGCACAAAGGAGAGTGCTTGATGGGTGCTGGTATTTGTTTTGGATGTAAGCAACCAGGACATTTTATAACAGAGTGTCCTAATAGGCGTGCTAAAGGAACAGCTGAAGGGACAACCACTAGTAAGGACAGAGTGTACTTCCTTGATGGCGCAAAGGCTCTGGCCAATGAAGATTTGATTGCTGGTATGTGCTATCTTGGTTCATACCCAGTAAAAGTTCTTTTTGATTCCGGCGCTACTTGTTCTTTTATTTCATATAAATGTGTAGAGACGCTGCAATTACCTTTGTCTCCGTTGAATCCTCCAATGTTAGTATCTACCGCTACTGAAGGCAGAATTGAGGCAAGTTATGTTTGTGAAAACTGTCCTATCACTGTGTCTAGCAAAACTTATTATGTTGATCTAGTGTGTCTCCCGATGGAGCAACTTGATGTGATCTTAGGCATGGATTGGCTTTCCGCTAACCATGTGTACATTGGATGTTCTAAGAAGAGTATTTATATGCCGACCAGTGATACGGCGGAAGGTGTGGCTCTGTCTGAATTGATTAACCGCACCCATCAGTTAATTCAATTTATTTGTCCTCAAGATAGAGGATTTTATGTAATGCTCACTGTGGCTTCAGAATCAGAGTTAAGTCCCAGTGATATTCCCGTTGTGAATGAATACTTAGATGTTTTTCCTTCGGAAGTAACTAGTTTGCCACCAGAGCGTGAGGTGGAGTTCTCAATTGATTTAATTCCAGGAGCGGAGCCGGTATCTGTGGCACCGTATAGAATGTCACCTATAGAGCTAAAAGAGCTGAAATCTCAACTCGAGGAGTTAATTCAGAAGCATTTTATCAGACCCAGTGTGTCACCTTGGGGTGCTCCAGTTCTGTTAGTCAAGAAGAAAAATGGAAGCATGAGGCTATGTATAGACTATCGCCAACTGAATAAAGTGACCATTAAGAACAGGTATCCTCTTCCAAGGATTGATGATCTCCTGGATCAGCTCAAAGGAGCAACGGTATTTTCTAAAATTGATCTTCGGTCAGGTTACCATCAGATCTGTATTAAGTCTTCAGATGTGTCCAAGACGGCGTTTAGGACGCGCTACGGGCACTATGAATTTCTAGTTATGCCTTTCGGTGTAACTAATGCTCCAGCTGTATTTTTGGATTACATGAACAGAATATTCCAGCCTTACTTAGATCAATTTATGGTGATTTTCATAGATGACATCTTGATCTATTCTAAGGATCCTCAGGAGCATGCTCAACATTTGAGAATTGTTTTGAATGTCCTTAGGGACAAACAATTGTATGCTAAATTTAGCAAGTGTGAATTCTGGCTATCCGAGATTAAGTTTCTGGGTCACGTTATTTCTCAAGGAGGAGTAGCCGTTGATCCCTCCAAAGTTGAAGCCGTACTCAGTTGGGAAAGACCCAAGAATGTGGCAGAAGTCAGGAGCTTTTTAGGCTTGGCAGGTTATTACCGAAGGTTTATTATGAAGTTTTCTCAGATTGCCTTACCTCTGTCACGCCTCACCAGAAAGGACGTACCCTTTATTTGGGACGAAGAATGTGAAGAAAGTTTCAGAGTTTTGAAAAGAAAGTTGACTAAAGCGCCAGTGTTGGCAATACCAGATCCTGAAAGGAGATACACCGTTTTCTGCGATGCATCATCTAAAGGACTGGGTAGTGTTCTTATGCAAGGGGAGAATGTGATAGCTTATGCATCTAGACAGCTCAAGACTCATGAAGTGAATTATCCCACCCATGATCTTGAGTTAGCAGCTATAGTATTTGCATTGAAGATATGGAGACATCATTTGTATGGTGCACAGTTTGATTTATTCAGTGACCACAAAAGTTTGAAATACTTGTTTGATCAACGAGACCTTAACATGAGGCAGATGCGATGGATGGAATACTTGAAGGATTTTGACTTTGATTTGAAATACCACCCAGGAAAGGCAAATGTGGTAGCAGATGCTTTGAGTCGAAAGACTTTAGTTAAGGCTGAAGTGATGATGCATACATGTGGATTATATGAAAAGTTTAGAGATCTTAATCTCCATGTTACCGAGTTGGAAGGTGGCATGTTGTTGAACAAGTTAGAGATTTCGTGTGACCTATGGTCTAGAATTGCACAAGCGCAAACTATGGATTTAGACCTTCAAAGAAGAGTTGGTCAATCAGAGTTTACTTTGGCGCCAGATGGCACGCTACTATTTGAAGGAAGAATTTATGTTCCGATTGATCTGGAGTTAAAAAGGTTGATTTTAGAAGAGGCGCATAAGAGCAGTTTTAGAATTCATCCAGGTACCACCAAGATGTATCAAGATTTGAAGAGAGATTATTGGTGGCCTAGCATGAAGAGGGATATTGCGGAATTTGCGTCGCGATGTATTGTATGTCAGCAGGTAAAGATTGAACATCAAAGACCTGCAGGAATGTTAGTACCTTTAGAAATTCATCAATTGAAATGGGAAGAGATAACTATGGACTTCGTGAGTGGTCTGCCTCGAACACAGCGAGGACATGACTCCATATGGGTAATAGTGGACCGGTTGACCAAGTCTGCTGATTTCTTGCCGGTTAAGACTACTTACCGAGCCTCTCAGTATGCCGAATTGTTTATTTCGGAGATTGTGAAACTCCATGGTGTGCCTGATAGTATCGTGTCTGATAGAGATCCGACCTTCACATCCCACTTTTGGAAAGCTTTTCAGAAAGCTTTGGGGACAAGATTAAAGATGAGCACGTCCCTGAAGGGAAATCGACATATAAAGTGCAGCGGAAGTTTAAAAAATTTGATTTCCTTTCCTTGGATCATTACGAATATCACATGAATCAGTGATAGAATTGTTACCTTTTAGTAATGCTGAAACACTTTCGTTGATCACAGCTGAGCAAATAAGCAAAGCCTCTACTCGTCCACACGAACGGCTTCCTTTGATTCCCGGTGCTAGCCAAGCGATCAGAGGTTAGGGAGAGAAGTGGGGATTCGTTTCTGCTTTTGGGTTACACGAAAAGCATTAGCTGATTTCAGCACTAGAGCTTCTATTTATAGAACTCGTTGCTGCACAAAATCAGCTTGAGCTTCAAAAGCCCATTAGCCCATCAGCTTCCGCTAACTAATTAGCGCGTATTGCTAAACGTACCCCATCATATAAGTCTTACTTATATTTCTCCTTTTTACCGTTCTATTGTGTGTGACCCTATAGGTTCTTGTAACGTTGGCAATAATATTAAATCCCATTAATATTATAAACAGTGAGCGGTATCTAGCAACACATCACTGCTACCCAAGTGACAAGAATGTCAAGTGATCTGACGAAACCTTTCCATGATAATATCAATGTGTACGATTACTCCTTTGTCCTAATATCTTTATTGAACACAAGGCATATATTACGTCACCCTTGTTTAGCTCAATATTTATATTTCTTGATCCCAAAATATACTGAACAACGAATAAGTCCAATATCTCATATTGACTTAATTCGGCATGGCCATGCATTTTTCCAGTCATATTCCATCAAGAGGCCTAAAGATATATCTCCTGTTATGAGGAGGGACAAATCCCATCTAGGACACTCATGTCCCTCAGCATGATTCGTCAAGTGCCCATTAACCAACGTTATAGTCATCTTGTTACAGACAACGTTTGAATGGCAATAAAACACTTGAGTCCACATCTAGGGATCATAGTGGTTTCAGGTCTAAGAGTGATATACACTATTATCATTGTGAGAATAACTTATGACGATTTCATAACATACTATGTAGTATTCTCACGATGGGTCAATCCAGTATAAATATTACTCCTAATACTTATACCTATGTATAGACTTAATATCTCATATTCATGACCCATGAGATGTGGTCATCAGTCTACATACATAATAGTCTCCATGCTTTAATATTATCCCAATTCATATTAAAGCTCGACTACGGATACCTTTAAGAATAGTGTTCTTTCGTTGATGTAATCTCATGATTAAGTCACACTTAATATTCCATCACATGAACCAACTATTCTAGGGACTTTATTTATCTTATAACAAGTGTAATAAAGAACGCCATATTTTATTCAATAATAAAAGTCATGATACATATAAAAGTTTAACATAAACTATTGGCCTCTAGGGCTTATACCAACAGTCCCATCATCCTCAAACAGACGGACAATCCAAGAGGACTATGCAGACGTTAGAGGATATGTTACGTGCATGTATCCTAGAAGATGGAGGAAGTTGGAATGATCACCTACCATTGATTGAATTTTCTTACAATAACAGTTATCATTCTAGTATTGGAATGGCACCTTATGAAGCCTTGTATGGTAGGAAGTGTAGAACCCCACTTTGTTGGGCTGAGGTCGGAGATAAGAGTATTTTGGGACCTGAGATAATTCAGGAGACGACCTTAAAGATTAAATTCATTCAGGATAAAATGAGAATATCCCAAAGTCGCCAGAAAAGTTATGCAGACAAAAGGCGAAGGCCTTTAGAGTTTGAAGTGGGAGATCATGTATTTCTCAAAGTTACGCCCAAATTGGGTTTGAGAGGAGCATTCAGAACCAAGAAACTTTGTCCAAGGTATGATGGACCATTTCAGATACTTCGACGTGTCGGTCCAGCAGCTTATCAGTTAGCTCTGCCACCGGCTATGTCAGGTTTGCATGACGTTTTCCACGTCTCTCAACTGAGGAAATTCATTCCCGATCCTTTTCAACCAGTAGAGTTGGATAGTATTGACTTGAGATCAGATTTAACATTTCAACCTGAGCCAGATTAGATAATTGATCATGATGTTAAGTCTTTGCGGAACACAGAGATTCCGATTGTTAAGGTGGTTTGGAAAGGCTCTCCCAACGGCGAAGCAACGTGGGAGCTAGAATCCGAGATGCAAGAGAATTATCCGCATCTATTTTCAGGTAAATTCAAAATTTCGAGGAAGAAATTTCTTTAAGGGGGGTAGATTGTAATATCCCACTTATAAGTATCAATTATTAGTGTTAGAAGTTAATTAAGAAGCATGGCAATTTAGTAATTATGTGGAATGGCATTATGGTAAATAAGTTGGAATGGGAAGATTGTTTAAAAATAAGAGGTAAGATATTCTTACCATCTTTCTTCATTCTTCTACACTCTTCCAAAACCATCATCCTCTCCCTCTTTCCCTCTAACTCACACGCCCCTCTCCCTAATTGCCACAATCTAGTAAACTTCATCCAAACTCTAGTGAGGAAATTCTTGCAAAGCAAGCTTGTATTTGGGAAGCTAGGACAAGAGAAAGAAAAGAAGGAAACAAGGAAGAATTAAGAGGAGAGTTAGGTTGAAGCTAAGGCTTTGGAAATCAAAGTTAGCAAGCACCAATTGAGGCTTAAGGTGAGCTCCACAGGGTTTTAGAACCCGTTATGAGTAAGTTTGAGAATTTTTAGTATTATGATCAAAGTTGCCAATTCTAGTACCCTAATTCTATTTTGCTAGTAATTCTTGATCATACATGTTGTAATCTGTCAATATGCATTAGAATTTATCCCTTAAAGCTGTATGATGTTTGGGCATGATTGGATAAGCCAAAATGGTGAAAATCACGTTTTAAACTTGCCCTATGCTGTCCAACTGCAGGTAAAATCGTGTCACGATTTTACCATTGTGTCACGATTTTATAGGCAGAAACTACCACGATTTCTGGGTAGGAAATCGTGACACGATTTCCAAATCGTGTTACGATGGCACAGTGGCAGAACCATATTGTTTTCTTCATCAATTCTTGCACCATTTCGGCTACCTAATACTGCTTCAGACTCAAGGTACAACATGTAAGGATTAAGAGTCGCTAATAAGCATTGTAAGACCTATCCTTTAGAGAATGTATACTTATATAGCATGAGGAATAGGTTCATAAGTTAAGTATTGGGAGAATGTTTTCCCTAACTGGTGCATTTTATGCACAAAGTATAGTAGAGAATAGAAGCACTTACAAGAGCATAAGACGAGAATCGATGAGAAAGATTCCATGTTCTAAGTTTAGAACCTATTATAGGTTAAGCACCCATGAAGGAATACTTAAGAATAAGAACAAGTTAAGATTATACTATAAGATTATGTAACGTGTTCATCAGACTTCGGATTATGCCGGATGGGATTTCTCCGAAAGGGCTATCCACACGTAGGTTATAAGACTGTATTAAACGTGTTCATCAGACTCCGGGATACGCCGGATGGGACTTCTCCGAGAGGATTGTCCACACGTATGTTAAAAGATTAAGCATGTCCAGCAGGCTCCGGGATACACCGGATGGGACTTCTCCGAGAGGGTTGTCTACATGCAAAGTTAAGTTGTGTTCAGCAGACTCCGGGATTCGCCGGATGGGACTTCATCGAGAGAGTTGTCCACACAACGATAAGAGGAGTCCGGTGTTAGCCTGATATGATAGGAATTTTCACCGGTAAGATGGGAGATGTACTTCGGGGTTACTCCACCCGGATGCACTCCGTAAAACGAACCAAGATAATGTAATGTTTGTTCAACTCTAACTTCTAACTTAAAGATAAGTAAAGACGAATATGTATATTTATATATATTGAGATATATGACAGTTAGTTCCTAGAGAACGAGAAGTGATCATAGGATGTCCCCAAGATCACTGAGTTTAAGTACAAGTTAGAATATGATGAAGAATGATTAAGACATGCAGCGATCCTAGTTTTTCCCCTTGATCGCGAAATAAGTAAAGAATGACGGTGATCGTAGGTATCCCCAAGATTGCCGAGAGTAGGCACGGTGACCCTAGGTTACCCCCGTGGTTGCCAACAGTCGGTAGGGTAGGAGCTCACTGAGACATCATGTCTCATCCCTTTCCTTCTGGTGCAGGTTTGCAGGTAGCACGACGTAAAGGTAAAGAGAAAGCTTTGGATTGATCGTGCTGACTATTTGTTATGTATATCTGTTTCATATGGTGTATTATGTTGTAAATATTGTTAAGGAAAAGTGTATCGGATAATGAATTGTATGAGGATTCCTATTATGTATAATTAAATGTAAACTTTCTGTATTGTATTTAATGTATCCGGTACGAAATTTTAATACTCGTAAGAGATCCTAGGCAATCTCTATATGGGTGTTACATCTCTTCTCCCTCTCTTCATTTCTGGTTTCTTCCCCCACCCCCTGTTCTTCTTCTACACCCCACTTTCTATTTTTCCCTTTTTCTTTCTTTTTCTTCTCTTTTCTTTTCATTTTTTTATTTTATTTTATTTCCATGCATTTTATTTTATTGTTTTTAAATTCCAGCCCATCATGCATTTTTTTAGTTTTTTATTTTTAGCACCATATTTAATTTTATGTCTTGCTTTTTTATTTTCTTTATTTATTTTATGCACCATATTTATTTTATGTCTTGCATTTTTTTATTTTTTTTATTTATTTAACAGCACCATATTTATTTCATGCCTTGCATTTTTATTTTCCAGCACCATATTTATTTTATGTCTTGCATTTTATTTTATTTTTTATTTTATGCATCATATTTATTTTATGTCTTGCATTATTTTATCCTTTAGCATCATGTTTATTTTATATCTTGCATTTTTATTTTCTTTTCATTTTATTTTCAGCACCATATTTAATTTTATGTCTTGCATTTTTATTTTCTTTATTTATTTTATGCACCATATTTATTTATTGTTTTGCATTTCATGCATTTTTTTTTATTTTCTTTTTAGCATATTTACTTTAATGCAATTTTATTATTTTTGTCATTTATTTTATTTCCATTAGAATGTATCTAGGTCCAATGTAAAAATAAATGAGAATATGCACCGACACCACGTTTATTTATTACGCTTTATGTCGAGGACGATAATGTAATTTTGACCGTATCCGAGGAAAAAGACCCTCACTTGATCCAACGCCATTTTGAGGGATCCGGCGCGTTTGGACTTTCTCAGCATAACTTAGCCTCTGGACCTTAGGACTTAATCAAAATTTTCATCAAAAAAAGTCAAAATAGTCAAAATCCAAAAACACTTTATAATCAAAGTTTCAAAAAAAAAGTCAATCTTTGTCTTTCTTTTCTTAATCAAATTTCAATCAATCTTTAATCAATCAAAACATTTTCTTCAATTTAAAATCAATCAAACTCACATTTTATTTCTTCTATGCCTTTTCGGCCTCTTATCTTTCTCAAAACATTTTTTTTCAAAACTTTAAAATCAATCAAAACCAATCACTCGGCTTTTTACCCCGAACTACATGATTTTGATCCCATTCGGGTATGTAGGCAAAAGACTTTGTCTTTCCAAATCAACAAAATAACAAAAACATTTTCCTTTCTTTTACTTTCATCACTTTAATCTTTTCACACTTAAGCATTTATTTTACAAACAAATAATCAATTTAGCATAAAGATAAATAAAAACAAGAGGTTCCTATAGAGTACTATAGACATTTAGGGTGCTAATACCTTCCCTTTGCGTAACCAACCCCCGGACCTTGATCTCTCAAAAAATAGGGTTTTTTAAACTTTCTCCCTTTTCCTCGGAAAAATAAAAGATCGGTGGTGAATCTTAAAATTGCGAGTCAACGCTAATTAATAGCTTGATATCCAAAAATCACCGCGACAGAAAAATGGCGACTTCACTGGGGATAAAATCCTAAGTGGGTTAGACCTATCTTGCTTTTCTTTATCTTTATGCTTTATTTTTATTTGTAACTGTAAATATGTGCTTAAGTGTTTATCTTTTTACGTGAGTGGTGAGATAAGTCCTATACCCAGACTTGAGGGAAACATAAGATAGGATGGGGTATAATTAAAGTGCCATACCAGGAGTAGTCTTGGGTTTTGGTACATGTGATAACCCCCTCAATGGAGGTCTCTTAAAAGTAGTACCATGTCGACATGAGTAGTCATGTTTGGCATTGTTATTTTTAAGTGACCTATGAAGTTGAGGACCTTTAGTTACCTGACCCATCTTGGCCTTTTAGGACGTAGTGCGGTGGCTAATCAAGAGTAGTCTTGAATTGGTTGATACGCGATACTACACTCAAACGAGACTTTCCTACGGACGTTGTTGGACCGGGAGTAGTCCCGTAATCCGACAATATTCGGAAGTGGTCAATGACTTTGGGAACTTGGTAGAACCCGTGATACAGGTACATGTGAAACCATAGTCCTTACCAAATGGCGTGCTTACCCTCAGCTCCAACATTATGGACTTAGCCTCACCATGTTTTCTCCGCTCTTTAGCATAATCATGCATACATGCATTCATTCATAAACATTTTTTTCATCAAGTATCGAAGGACTTAGACAAGTTTTGTTGTAAACCTCATAGGAATGAACTTCACAAAGAGGAACACTCAGAAGTACAACTCAAAAGCTCGGATTTGTCAAACTTAAGGAAGCTAGGATCTTTAGTGACTAGTCCAGAGGATTTTTCAAGCTCGTTATGAGAGATCACTTGGCATCCTCAAGTTTGAAATATCGGGACTTTTTCAAGATTTTTACTGATGAACTTCTGAGCATATCCCTTGGCTTTGTTCCTAAAAAGGGGATTGTTTGTAATATTTTAAATGAAACGTTCAAACTATGATGTTTACAATTACTTCGACAAGTCCTTCGATAACAAATTTTTTTTTTGCATAAGCATAATCATGCATCATACTGCATTCATAGTTTCCAAATCGAGTCTCACACTTTGTTCACCAATAAAAGGTTAATCTGCCGTCGTCAAAGAAAGTGGCACGACGTATTCATTGCAAGCCTACTCACTGTTGGATATTTGAGTGTTGGCTACATGTTTTGCAAAAATCAAATATACAAGCATTGTGTCTTCAGAAGCTAAAAATCACATTTTGTTAATTCTCACAATATCTTTTGAAGATTTAATTGAAGATTTATCCAAAGCTTCATTTCTAGAAGGAAGTATTCTTTGCGCAATATTTGTTCTGAAGATTTGTTTCAGTTATTCGTAAATATATTTTCAAAGTAATCTTTTGGAAAATATATTTCTGAATAATATGAGAGCTTCTATTTGCTTCTAAAAGAATTCTAAGATCATATCTTTGAAGATTTGTTGAAGATTTATCATGGCTGAAGTTTCCAGAAGACTGATATTTTTATGAGAAGATCTTAATTGAAGATTGGCTTCGTATTTATTGATATATTTTCAAAGTATCTTTGCAAAATATAATCCAGAAATATATGTTTCCTTTTTGAGCCTTTGCATATTTCAGAATCATATCAATTGAAGAATATTTGGTTCAGATTTATGATGGAGCTGAAGACTATTTAAAGAGGGCTTTGCTATTGGAGATTTCACGAGTCAAAATTCAGATATTAGAATTAAGAGTCTGTGTAAGCTTAGGCTTTGATTGTACACCACTCTTCTGAGTTGGTTTAGTTTTTTTGAGTTGTAAATCACTTAAAGCTTTTAAGCACAAGTGATGTTTTTGTTTTGTTGAAGAGTGTCTTCAATTTGTTTGTTTTTGTTAAGTTTACAATCACTGGGCTGTGATTGCTTGGTTAGGAAGTAAGTGGGTTCTTATACCTAGGTGGTTTCCTGGGTTGAAGTTTAGAAGGGTAGAGATTAAGTGATAAGACGAAGAACAGGGGCTGTTGAGTCTTAGAATTAATTCTACTTAGTAGATTTCCTTCCTGGATTGGTATCCCCCAGAGTAGGTGAAGTTTGCACCGAACTGGGTTAACAAATTCCTTGTGTTCCTTTACTTTCTGCACTTTATTTTTCTTCTTCTGAACTTTATTTTTCATACTCTGTTTTTAGTTCAGAACCAGATCCCTGCCAGGAATTTCACTCACATTCACAACACTCGAGCACATCAGAGAAAAAGAATGGATCTGTTAAAGCAAGAAAATCAGAACCTCCGGGAAGAGGTGGCCAATCTCCGGGAAGGGATGAAGAAGTTGACCTCCATGATGAATGCTCTGTTAGCTTCCCAAGCCCAAATGTCAGTTCCTCAGCCTGCTGTCACTACTCTTGAGCAACCAACCTCGTTTGCTTTGTCAACTTCTACCGTGCTTACTCCTCCGCCCGGTCTGTCATTCACTCAAGCGGCTGCAACAAATTCAACACCTCTTATCCACTCTATCCAACAAGAGGCCGTGCCTATCTTTCGTGCTGAGAGTGTTGGAACTTTTGACAAGATGGATGAACTTCAGGAGAAATTTGACGGGATGCAACAGAAAATTGAAGCTCTCCGGGGAAGAGACCTGTTTGGCAAAGATGCTCGAGAACTCTGTTTGGTTCCTAACGTTGTAATACCGCCTAAGTTCAAGGTCCCAGACTTTGAAAAGTATAAGGGGAACACATGTCCACGAAGCCATTTGGTGATGTACGCAAGGAGGATGTCTGCACACACCAACAATCATAAGCTCCTCATTCATTTCTTCCAGGACAGCTTGACTGGAGCCGCTTTGATGTGGTACATGAATTTGGGAAGCGCTAATATCAGAACTTTCAATGACTTAGGGGAAGCCTTCATTCGCCAGTACAAGTACAATCTAGACATGGCCCCCGATAGAGACCAACTTCAGGCTATGGCCCAAAAAGAAAAGGAAACCTTCAAGGAATACGCCCAGCGTTGGAGAGAGATTGCTGTACAAGTCAACCCACCTCTAGAAGAGAAGGAGATGACACAGGTTTTCTTGAAGACTCTCGGCCAGTTTTACTATGAGAAAATGGTTGCCAGTGCACCGACGGATTTCACCGAGATGGTTAACATGGGAATGCGTCTGGAGGAAGGAGTCCGAGAAGGATGTTTAGTTATGGAAAGTGCTTTTGCTGCCAGCAGTATCAAGGAGTTTGGGAATGGTTTCTCAGGAAAGAAAGAGCAAGAGGAAAGTATGGTGGCCCATATGCAGCCTCAGCAACAGTATCAACAACATCCTCGACAACAGAATCGGTTTCAGTGGATATCTTATTTTGATCCAATCCCCATGGCATATGCAGAGTTGCTCCCCGCTTTGCTCAATAAAAATCTTGTCTAGACTAAGGCGCCCCCTCGAGTACCTGAAAGGTTGCCACGTGGGTATAGACCTGATCTCTCTTGTGCTTTCCATCAAGGGGCACCCGGTCACGACGTTGAGCACTGTTATGCCCTGAAGGCTGAAGTCCAAAAGTTGATCCAGGCTAATATCTTATCCTTTGAAGAATCAAACCCCAATGTGCAGGCTAATCCACTACCGGATCATGGGACCTCATCTGTTAATTTGGTGCAAGATTGTTCAGAAGCTCACCCTGTTGAAGAAGGTGGCAGTTAATTTTGTGACACATGGCAGAGTTTACCGCAATTAGGTCGCTGTTGACATTCCCTCAAGTTACTCATAGGTCCAAGTAATGTGTTTTGTTGCCTTGTCTTTTCAAAAAAATCCTTTCGTTTCGCCCGAGATGAAAGTGAACTTTTAGGGCTTTTGTTTCATGCATTCCCATCATCAAATAAGAAGTCGTTTTGTTCCTGACTATGTTTTTATTATTCTTAGCTTTTTCTGGAAAATGGTAACACAAAAAACCAAAAAGTTAATTATTTTTCTTTTATTTGTTTTCTTTTTAATCATTTTCAAATGTATGCATCAACTTATTTTCTCAAATCAATCATCAATCATATAAAAAGTTGAACACCAATGTCATACCCCATTTTTTGACTTATATTTTTTATTTGTTTTATCTTTTATTATTTCATTACTTATTTTTACCTTTTATTATTTCATCCTTATCATAGTATTTTATTTGCATTTCATCATTATCATTATTATCATTACTATTATCATCATCATTATCCTTAATATTATTAATATTATTGTTATTGTTATTTTCTTTAATAATATCGTTATTATCTATTATTATTATTATTATTAAGATTTTATTAATTAATAATATTAAACTTTTCATTTTTATTATTATTATCATCATTTTCATTCTCATTACTTTTTATTTTATTTTCATTTTGCATTACCATTTTCATTATCATTATTATTATTATTTATTATTCATTTCCACCTTTTTATTTTTAAATGCAAAAATTCCAAAAAAAGGGAAGTTCGCAGTGCGAAGTTACCTTCGCACTGCGACCTCTGCGAATTTTTCTGCAGAATTTTATTTCTTGATTTATCCTTTTTGTTTTCATTTGCAATTGTTATTATTAGTATTATTATTATTATTATTGCTATTTTTGACTGATTTAGTGCAGCAAGGCAAGAATTAATGTGTGACATTAAAGGTAAAAGGAAAGAAGGATTTTCATCCAACATATCATGTGCTCAATCAAATTGGCTGCCCTTGGTCAGCTCTTGTCCCTCCAAATTGACCCATCATCCAACCTGAGCTTGCCAGCCAGCTACTTGATCCCTTTCCTTCCCTTTTTCTTCACCAAAACCAGTCAAACTTAAGTGGTTTTGGTTTGCAAAAAGCTTTTTGTGCTGCCCTGTTTTGAGCTGGATTTCTCCTCCCACACACCAGCCCACATGCTCATTTTGCTTCCCCCAATCTCCCTGTACATGGCAGTACACGTTTTCATTGCTTGACCTTCCAAGATTGCAAGGATTGATCCCAAGAATCACCCCTTTTGCAGCTGCCCTGTTTTTCAGTTTTTCTCATCATTACCTTCTAGAACAAGCTGCATTTGTGGCTGAGATCAGTCAAGATCTTGCCCCTTGGCACAAGGCAAAGCAACTTCTATCCATTAGCATAAGTGTTCTAGCCTGAATTTAGCTCCAAATCAGCTAGTGTTCTAGGATATGGTTCATCATTGCAAAGATTGCATTTTTTGCCTATAAAAGGAATGGCAAGGCACAAGGATTACACATTGGAAAAAAACCAGTTGCACACACAAAAAAACAGCCTTACACACACGAAATTCACACCAAGATCCCTTGCATTGCAGCACCAAATCAGTTCATACACAAATCAAAAACCAATTAGAACATTGTTCATAACCTCTAACCAAGCAAGCAAACCACTTCCAATCTATTGTTCAAGCATTGCTAGGAGTTCTGTAAGTCTCCTTTAATCTCTATTTTGCATTGTGTTTGCTGTTTTCATCATTTGTTTTGTTCAATTTTGCTTTGTGCACAAAAAAACCCCCTTTGAAACTCAAAAGGGACCTCAAAGGGGCCAAGCTTTAAAACTGAGTTTTTACCCTTCTTTTTCTTCAATTTTGCAAAGCTTTTTAACCCCCTTTAGGTTCTGAAGCTTGCTTAGAAGCAGTTTCTGAACTTTTGTTCAGAAACAGCTTCTGAGTTCAAAATTTCGCATACTTCGCAGAGCAAAGTATTGCTCGCACTGCGAACACACCAGAACCTGACTTCGCAGAGCCAAGTTCTGGTTGCTCTGCGAAGTATGTGAAACTCAGAACTTGAATCAGGCATCCAAATGTCAAATTTTTGGGGTTCCAGCCCTTGATTCAGAACCTAAAGAGGTTTAAAACCATTTTTGTCCAAACCCAATTCATAATCATGCACAACTTTGAAAATTTCACAAGTTCGTGCGATAAATTTTGAGTAACTTGTGAAACAAGTTATGTTCTTCAATTTTCAAAACCAAGTTTGAGCAATAAGCTAAAGTTCGTCAATTTCAAAACAAACTTGAACAACCATGTTGTTCATGATTTTCAATTCAAACACGAACTTAAGCCGAACTTGCTCGTCCTTTTTAAACCAAGCTCGAAATAGAGCCGAACTTGTGAACTTTCCAATTTTGTGCATGTCTTATGATTTTGTTTATCATTCAAACTTGAACTACGCTTGTTCTTGAGTTTCGATAGCTTAAGTAACGGGCAATGTTCATGATTTTAATAAACTCGAACAACAAACTTGTTCGTGATCCCCTTCTTTTTACTTTTCCTTTTAAGGCATTTTTGGTTCCCTTTGAGATTCCTTAGAGTCCCGACAAAACCAAACTTGAATGAAATGGGAATGGCTTGACGTATGTCTCCCCAAACCTCGGTTGCACGAATGCGTGACGTATGTCTCGTCGCTCGGGCAACCGTCATTCCACCCTTGACGCGTCTCGCACGCTCAACCTTCCCTTGGCCCCCTTGTGGCCATTTTTACCCTTTTCTTGGCCCTCGTGGTCAATCCGAACCTTTCGTGCCTTTGCGCGTTTATTTTTAACCATTTTACGCCTTGCGCAAATTTTTTGCCTCCGCGCGTTTGTCGTTTATTTTCAAGATTACGCCCCTGTGCGTTTGTCTTTTTTTTCTTAAAACATTTACGCCTTGCGCGAGTTTATCGCCTTAGCGTCCATCTTTCACCATTTAAAATTTTGTACGCTTTCGTGCGTTTTAAAACCTTTGATCAAGTCCGAGTGCAAATCTTTTTTATCAAATCATTTACTTTTATGCATTGTCGTCAATGGCCAGTTCGGCAACAACCCGAACAATTGACATTTACTTTCATTACTTTCTCTTTTTCCAAACTTTTTTCGCTCGGACGCGATCAAATCTTTTTTAACTAAAACGAACCAACATACAAACTTTTTCTACCCAAAGAACTACGTACGCTTTGAATTCTCCGACTACCGGGAGATACGTAGGAGCAAGATCGACATCTTGTCTAGCCCATTAATAAAAAACTTTTTTTCCCCTTTCGTTTGTTTTTATCTCTTTCTTCACTTCACATTATGTTTTTTTTTATATTTCTTTTTTTTATATGTTTAAACACGCAAGTAAAATTTTCGAAACATTTTAAGCCTAAGCCGACTAAGAGGTTCTCGTTGAGTACAACGGATGTGAGGGGTGCTAATACCTTCCCCTCGCATAATCGACTTTCGAACCTAAAATCTTTTTCAAGGTAATTTCGAACTTTTTTCCTTTTCTCCCCGGAAAAATAAAAGTTCAGTCGTGATTTAAAATTAGTGATTCAAAGCTTCCCAATAGCTTGACATCCGAAATTCGACGCGACAAAGATGGCGACTTCACTGGGGACCATGCATAAAACACTTTGTTTGTGCATAAACGAGTCAAGCCTATCTCAGTCGGCTTTTAGGCTAATTTGTTTCATTTTACTTGCGTGCTTATATTTTCTTGTCATTTGTTTGTTTATTCTTTTGCTCTACATTTATATATATATATATATATCATTTTGCTTCATATCTTTATATATATCAATTGCGGGGTTACTTGAGCGATGTTACTCCGCATTGTTCGGGTTAATGCCGGACGTGTGAGGCTCTCTACCCGAGCTCGAGAAAAAACTAAGTTAGAATGGTGGTTGTGAGCGGAAGCCCGCGTTGACGTATGTCCGTGAGGTAGGATGCCCAGCCCCGCTTAGAGGAGATTTTCATATGGAATTAATTGAAGTCATGTCGACGTATGTCCATAGACAACCCTAATTCCATGTGAGATCGATGACTCTAGGGACCTCTTCTTAGGAAATCTTACCTTTAGAGCCTACACGTGAGGATGGGGGAAATTTTGAACATACATATCACACCCATGCATATCATACATTTACATTCATGGAAAATAATTTTCGCATATCACTTTGCTTTATAGGAATTTAAAAAAGAACAATCAAATATTAGCAAAAAGAAATATGGATTCCGGAAATAAAAGTACGCTCGCTTTCAAGATTAAAGCTCCTAGGGTGGAAAGTTTGTTAGCCTTAAGTAAGAAGCTATCCCCGGTCAACAAGAGTATTTTTGAAGCAAGCTATGGGTTAATACTTGATCTCCTACCCGTGAGGATAGATTCAACGGCATTAACCACTTTGGCACAATTCTTCGACCCACCGCTCCGGTGCTTTACATTTCAAGATTTCCAACTAGCTCCAACATTGGAAGAATTCGAGAAGATCTTGGGTTGTAGCATGAAAGGTCATGAACTATATCTCGGTCCCGGAAAAGACCCCACATTAGAGGCCATCGCCGAATCCTTATACCTTGATGTCCAAGAAGTAGCATCTAACTTGGAAATTAGAGGAAACATTAGGGGGTTCACCAGAAAGTTTTTAGAAGCCAAAGCTCGGGATTTGCTAGCCAACAAAGAGGGAAGAGCATTCAACGCCATCTTAGCCCTCTTAGTCTATGGGATTGTCTTATTCCCCAACATGGATGATTTCGTAGACTTTCCGGCTTTAGAGGTATTCATGATTAAAAATCCGGTTCCCACAATTTTGGCGGATTTTTATCACTTCCTCTACTCTAGGCATGAACAAGCAAGGGGACGCAAGATTTCTTGTTGCACTCCTTTAGTGCAAATTTGGATGATGCCCCACATGCCGAGAAACCGAGACTTTGTGGAAAACCGGGCCAAGCTCAAATGGTCACAACGGATGACGACCCTCGCCGCGAAGGACATCCATTGGTTTTCTCCAAATTTAGAGGACCCGGAAATTATCCTCAGTTGTGGGGACTTCCCTAATGTACCCCTCATTGGTACTAAGGGATGTATCAACTACAATCCGGTCCTCTCTCTCCGACAACTAGGTTTTTCAATGGAAGACAAACCTAATGACCTTTTGTTGGAAACTTTCTTTTTAAGGGAAGGCGATCAAGACCCGGCATTGCTAGAGAGAATCCGAGGAGCGTGGGGCCAAGTGCACAAAGGAAGGGTCGGCAAGAGGAATTGTGTTGCCAAACCCCTTTATACTCAATGGGTGAAGGAGAGGGTTAGAACAATCAAATTACCCTTTGTGGTCATATGCCCTCCAAAACCTCCTACACCTAAACCTATCACAATCATTCCCAACCAAGAAACGAAGGAACTCAAAGCTAAGATTCGAGAGCTCCAAAACAAAAACAGAGACTTAGAATTGAAGCACCTCCAAGCTTTGGGAGAAATCACTAGGACAAAGAGAGATCGTGATGAAGTGACAAGCTCTCTCCTAGTGTGCCAAAAGCGGCTAATGATCTCCGAAGGGAAGAGAAATTGGATAGGAGGCGGCTTGGTTAGTGCGGATGCCAACCTTGTGGCCAAGGACGAAGAGTTGGAAAGAATCTTGCATTCCAACCAAGAGCTCAAGAAGTTCGGCGAGCTAGCTATCGAAGCTCAACGGAAATGGAGGTTGAAGTTTCAAGAGAAAAATCAACAGCTCCAAGAAGTAGTCAAAGACTACAAAGAGCAGCTCCAAGCCGAACGCGTCCAACGGCAAAGACATGAGAGCCTTTCTCATCAAGGGAAGCTACATTGCAATCGTCTCGAAGCGGACATCAAGAAATTCGAAGAATACTTCGATAAGATTGCAAGAGAGCATGGAAGCCACATTGCACGACTCCTTGATGAGATTAGAAGTGCAAATATCCAGCTAGCCCAACGCAAGGAAGTGATTGAGTTTGTATGGCAAGATGCCACCCGACTAAGTGAGGACTTCACTAGATTAGTCGCATTCTCAAACTTAGTCATCGCCGAGCTTCCGAAGAAACTAGCAAAGGCCGAGATGGTCATGCCGTACTTTGTCATCCCTACGGAAATCCAGAAATTTATGAAGTTCTGCAAGGACACAGTAGATTTCTATAGGGAGGAAATAGGCAAGGCCGAAGGGCGAGCGGCTATTTGATTTGTATTAGCATTAGTTACACTTTGTAATCTCAATGTTATTCAATCAAATATATATTTTTGACAATGTTAATTTTCCGGCTTCTAACACTTTTAATTGCTAATATTAATTGCACACTTTTTAATTTCCTTATAAAGCAAAACAAACAAAAAAAATTTCATGCATACATCATTCATCATCATGCATACGGTCATCTTCGAGTCCAAAACTCATTTCCCTTTTCTTATCCCCAGGATTTCTTATAATCCAAATTGAGTCTTCAGTGTTCGCATTTTCTCCGCAACACTACGTGTCTTCTCATATGGAAAAGTGGCTCATCGTCCCGAGGCAACCCACTCCTACAATACCCGAGCAACCATAAAGAGAAAAATGGAGAACTTAGAACAAGAGAATCAAGAGCTTCGTGAAGAAGTAACATCTATGAGAACGGAGATGGAAAAGCTAGCGGAGTTAGTGAAGTTACTAGCAGCCGCACAAATCCCGACACCTCCTCCTCCCTCTAGCTCTCAAGCTCCAGCATTAGCTTATACTTCAACTCCGACCCTACATGCCGGAACTCAGCACTACACTAGACCCCCCGGTTGCACATGGGGTATGCCGTTTGATTTTGGTGAAGAGTCCGTCCCTATTCCCACTACACTTCAAGAAACCCCGGTCACTCAACCCGAGGTTACCTTTACCCAGGCTGCTGCGGCCTTCACTACACCAGTGGTTCATACCACTCAATTTGATCACGGACCTATCTTTCGTGCCGAAAGTTTAGGTGCCCAGGATAGGATGGCTGATTTCCTAGAAAAATTCGATGAGATGCAAAAGGAAATTAAAGCCCTCCGAGGGAAAGATTTATTCGGGAAGGACGCCCATGACCTCTGCCTTGTACCCAATGTCAAAATCCCTCCTAAATTTAAGGTCCCGGATTTTGAAAAGTACAAGGGGAACACTTGCCCGCAAAGTCACTTGGTAATGTACGCAAGGAAGATGTCGACACAAACCGACAACCATCAGTTGCTCATCCATTACTTCCAAGATAGCTTAACCGGTGCCACTTTAAAGTGGTACATGGGTTTGGATAGTACCAAAATCCAAACCTTTAACGACTTGGGAGAGGCGTTTGTCCGCCAGTATAAATACAATTTGGACATGGCCCCGGACCGGGACCAACTCCGGGCCATGACCCAAAAGGACAAAGAGACCTTTAAGGAGTACGCACAAAGGTGGAGAGAGATAGCGGCTCAGATTAGCCCGTCTCTAGAAGAAAAGGAAATGACCAAGATCTTTTTGAATACCCTTGGCTCCTTTTACTATGAGCGAATGGTTGCCAGTGCGCCAAGTGACTTCTCAGAAATGGTAAGCATGGGCGTACGTTTGGAGGATGCGGTCCGAGAAGGACGCTTAGTAAAGGAAAGTGCTCCATCTAGTAGCACAAAGAGATTCAAGGGTAGCTACCCAAGGAAGAAAGAGCAGGATATCGGCATGATTGGCCACGGAGGACCTCATCAAGGGTACTCGGCATATCCACATGTCTCTACCATCTCACCTTCCATCTCTACACCTCCAAATTACCAAGTTCAGGTCCCGCAAAGATCTCTCCCTCAATATCAACAGTCCTATCAACAACAACATCCACAAAATCCGCAACAATCATATCAACAGCCCCGCCCACAAGGTCAGCAGCAATTCCGACCTCAAGCACCTCAACAGCCTTTCAACCATCAGAATCGCCCAAGAGCAGCATTCGATCCGATACCCATGAAGTACGCGGACTTGCTCCCGGCCTTACTTGCGAGAAATCTCGTACAAACAAGAGCACCACCTCCCGTACCGAGTGTATTACCTCCATGGTATCGCCATGACCTTACGTGCGCATACCATCAAGGGGCACCAGGCCATGACGTTGAACGTTGCCTTGCTCTAAAGAATGAGGTCCAAAGGCTAGTCCGTACCAAAGTGTTGACCTTCAAGGACTCAAACCCAAATGTCCCAACTAACCCGCTGCCGAATCATGGTTCCTTAATCAACATGGTTCAAGAACACCAAGGAACCAGTCCTATTTTGAAAGTCCAAAAGATCAGGACGCCTTTGGTTCCACTACACATCAAAATGTGTAAAGCAGTCATGTTCGAGCACGATCATGCTAGTTGTGAAGAGTGTTCAGTAAGTCCTCAAGGATGTATGCAAATCCAAAATGACATACAAGGACTAATGGACAAGAAGGAGCTCGTTGTCGCCAAAAAGGACGAAAGTGTATGTGTCATAACTCCGGAGTTTGATATCCCGGAACACTTGGAGATAGCCTTCAGCAGCCAAGAGCCTGCCGCTACTCCACTTGTGATATGTTTACCGGGGCCTGCCCCATACACTTCCAACAAAGCAGTTCCTTACAAGTACCTTGCGACCATGATGAACAACGGCCAAGAGACGCCTATTCCCCCCTTAGCCCCTGTCGATAATATCACGGACAGCAGCAAAGTGCTAAGGAGCGGACGTGTTCTTCCCACAACAGTCCAAGAGAAGGTCAGCACCCCGGTATTTAAACCGAAACCAACCTAGGACCCCTGCACGAGCAAAGAAATAGGTCAGTCCAGTGGGGCAAATGCGGATTCGGATCTCGATGAGGTATTGAAGCTAATCAAGAAGAGCGAATACAAGGTCGTGGATCAGTTGTTGCAAACGCCTTCCAAAATCTCTATTCTATCCTTATTGTTAAACTCCGACGCAAATAGAGAATCATTGATGAGGGTCTTGGACCAAGCCTTTGTGGAGCACGACATAACCCTCAGCCAATTTGGAGGCATTGTCGGAAACATCACTGTTTGCAATAGCTTAAGCTTTAGTGATGAGGAACTCCCGGAGCAAGGAAGGCACCATAATTTGGCATTACATATATCGGTAAACTGCAAGTCGGATGTTTTATCAAATGAACTTGTAGACATCGGCTCTTCATTGAACGTAATGGCCAAAACAACCCTCGACCAGCTTTCCTACCTGGGGACCCCCATGAGGCAAAGTGGGGTAGTTGTTAAAGCCTTCGACGGCTCGAAGAAATCAATGATCGGGGAGGTGGATTTACCTATTACCATCGGGCCATCTGTCTTCCAAATAACCTTCCAAATAATGGATATACAAGCAGCGTATAGTTGTTTGTTAGGTCGACCATGGATCCACGAGGCCGGAGCAGTGACATCCACACTGCATCAAAAACTGAAATTTGTGAAGAATGGGAAGCTAGTCACTGTGGGAGGAGAGGAAGCTCTGTTAATCAGCCATCTGTCAGCTTTCTCATTCATCGGTGCTGATATCGTTGATGGGACATCATTCCAAGGTCTTTCCTTAGAAGATGACAGTGCCACAAAGAATGGAGCGTCCATGTCTTCTTTCAAGAGCGCACAAAGAGCAGTGCAAGATGACTTACTCCCGGATTGGCGAAAGACAATAAGTCTGCCGGAGCGTAAGCATATAGAAGGTTTAGGTTTCACTCCAACTGCAAGAGTTACCGAACCAAGCACTAACATTGAACCGCTCGAGAACATCTTTCGTAGCGCCAGCTTCATTCACTCCACAAAGGAAACCAACGCCATCACTGAGGATGGGCCGGAAGAAACAGCACATGTCCATGTAACGCCCGGAGGAGCTTGCCGCAATTGGGTTATTGTCGATGTTCCCTCTGTTATCCAGTCTTCAAAGTAATGTGTTTGTTTATTTATCCTTTTCAAAAAAAAAAACCCTTTCGTCTCGCCCGAAGCGAAGGGAGACTCATGTAGGGCTTGTTTAATATACTATCATCAATTAATAAAAATTGTTGTTTCTATCACAACTTCCACGTATTTATACGTTGTCTTTTTCTTTTTATTTTTCAATACAAAAAAAACCAAAAACATTTTAATTTCAAAGAGTCTGCATTTTATCTTTTACTAAAATCAATCATCCATCACATGCAGACTAAGCACCCATAAACCCGTCGAACACCTTAGCCCTAGGCTCCCTCCCAACTTTGAATTCCCGGTTTACGAAGCGGAAGAGGAAGAGGATGAAGAGATCCCGGATGAGATCAAGCGCCTACTAGAGCAAGAGAGGAAGATCATTCAGCCTCACGAGGAAACGATACAGGTCATCAACTTGGGTTCCGAAGAAGAAAAGAAAGAAGTTAAGATTGGAGCGTTATTGGATGCGCCCGTCAAAGAGGAGATAGTCAAGCTTCTTGAAGAGTATGTGGATATCTTTGCATGGTCATACTAAGATATGCCAGGATTGGATCCTGAGATTGTGGAGCACCACTTACCTCTAAAACCGGAATGTTTGCCAGTCAAGCAGAAGTTGAGAAGAACTCGCCCTGACATGGCTCTTAAGATCAAAGAGGAAGTGCAAAAACAAATTAATGCTGGATTTCTCGTTACCTCGGAATATCCTCAATGGTTGGCCAACATAGTGCCAGTTCCCAAGAAGGATGGTAAAGTCAGAATGTGTGTCGACTATCGAGATTTAAACAAGGCTAGTCCAAAGGACGACTTCCCTTTACCTCACATTGACATATTAGTTGACAATATTGCCAAATCCATGGTTTTCTCCTTCATGGATGGCTTCTCGGGGTATAATCAGATTAAAATGGCTGTTGAAGATAGAGAAAAAACGTCTTTCATCACACCTTGGGGCACCTTCTGCTATCAAGTGCTGCCTTTTGGCTTAACAAATGCGGGTGCTACCTACCAAAGGGGCATGACTACTCTCTTCCACGACATGATACACAAAGAAATTGAAGTGTATGTTGACGACATGATTGTCAAATCAGGAACGGAAGAAGAGCATGTCGAGTATTTGTCAAAGATGTTTCAACGCCTGAGAAAATATCAGCTTCGCCTGAACCCCAACAAATGTACATTCGGCGTGAGATCAGGAAAACTCCTAGGTTTCATTGTCAGTCAAAAGGGTATCGAGGTAGATCCCGATAAGGTCAAAGCTATCAGAGAAATGCCTGCTCCTCAAACTAAGAAGCAAGTAAGGGGATTTCTAGGACGTTTAAATTACATCTCTAGATTCATATCCCATATGACAGCCACATGTGGGCCTATCTTCAAGCTGCTCCGCAAAAATCAAGAAGTGGTATGGACAGAAAATTGCCAGAAAGCTTTTGACAGCATCAAGGAGTACTTGCTAGAACCTCCAATACTCATTCCTCCGGTCGAAGGAAGACCTTTAATCATGTACTTAACCGTATTGGAGGACTCCATGGGTTGTGTACTCGGACAACAAGACGAGACCGGTAGAAAAGAGCACGCCGTCTACTACTTAAGCAAGAAGTTTACGGACAGCGAGTCCCGATACTCTCTACTCGAGAAGACTTGTTGTGCATTAGCATGGGCTGCTAGGCGTCTTCGTCACTAAATGCTCAATCATACTACTTGGTTGATATCCAAAATGGATCCAATCAAGTACATCTTTGAAAAGCCTACTTTAACCGGAAGGATTGCCCGTTGGCAGATGTTGTTGTCAGAATACGACATCGAATACCACACTCAGAAAGCTATCAAAGCCAGCATTCTCACTGACCATTTGGCTCATCAACCAATTGAGGATTATCAACCAATCAAGTTTGACTTCCCCGATGAAGAAATCATGTATCTAAAGATGAAGGATTGTGACGAACCACTACTCGGCGAAGGTCCAGATCCCGAATCTAGATGGAAGTTAATCTTTGATGGAGCAGTAAATGTCTATGGCAACGGAATTGGAGCAGTCATCGTCACCCCTGAGGGCAAGCATCTCCCTTTTGCTGCAAGACTATCATTCGACTGTACAAACAATATGGCAGAGTATGAAGCTTGTATCTTAGGAATTGAGGAAGCCATCGATCTAAGGATCAAGAACCTCGACATTTACGGAGACTCAGCTCTTGTGATTAATCAAGTCAATGGAGATTGGGAAACTCGCCACACCGGCTTGATCCCTTACAAAGATTACGCAAGACGTTTGCTAACCTTTTTCAACAAAGTCAAGCTGCATCACATTCCTCGAGACGAGAATTAAATGGCAGATGCTTTGGCAACCTTATCTTCTATGTATGAGGTCAGTCGCCGGAATGAAATTCCAACAATCAAGGTTCAACACCTAGAAAGGCCTGCACATGTGTTTGCAGCCGAGGCAGTCATAGATGACAAACCATGGTTCCACGACATCAAATGTTTCCTCCAAAAGCAAGAGTACCCGCATGGGGCATCCAACAAGGACAAGAAAACTCTGCGAAGATTAGCCGGCAACTTCTTTCTAAACGGAGAAGTTTTATACAAGAGGAATTTTGATATGGTGCTGCTCAGATGTGTTAATGAGCAGGAGGCGGATCTCATAATGCATGAAATACATGAAGGCTCCTTCGGAACCCATTCCAGTGGGCACACAATGGCTAGGAAAATCTTAAGAGCCGGATATTACTGGATGACTTTGGAAAACGATTGCTACAAGCACGCCAGGAAATGCCACAAATGTCAAATCTATGCGGACAAGATCCACATGCCACCAACGACTCTGAATGTCCTCTCATCACCATGGCCTTTCTCCATGTGGGGCATTGACATGATTGGTAGGATCGAACCCAAAGCTTCAAATGGACATCGCTTCATCCTAGTAGCAATTGACTACTTCACCAAATGGGTTGAGGCTGCATCATATGCCAACGTCACCAAACAAGTGGTGGTCCGATTTATTAAGAATCATGTCATTTGTCGATATGGTATTCCCAACAAGATCATCATGGACAATGGGACCAATCTAAATAACAAAATGATGAAGGAGCTATGCAAAGAGTTCAAGATCGAACATCATAACTCTTCTCCTTATAGACCTCAGATGAATGGTGCGGTTGAAGCTGCAAACAAAAACATCAAGAAAATAGTGCAAAAGATGGTAGTCTCATACAAGGATTGGCATGAGATGCTACCATATGCCTTGCACGGGTATCATACTTCAGTACGTACGTCGACAGGAGCAACCCCTTTCTCTTTAGTATACGGCATGGAAGCAGTGCTTCCCGTAGAAGTCGAAATCCCGTCATTGAGAATCTTGATGGAAGCTAAGTTGTCAGAGGCTGAATGGTGTCGAAACAGATACGATCAGTTGAATTTAATCGAGGAGAAACGCATGACAGCCTTATGTCATGGACAACTGTACCAACAAAGGATGAAACAAGCTTTTGACAAGAAAGTTCGTCCTCGTGAAATCCAAGAAGGAGACCTCGTGCTTAAAAGGATCCTATCCTTTCAACCCGACTCTAGGGGCAAATGGACGCCTAACTACGAAGGCCCATATGTCGTCAAGAGAGTATTCTCCGGAGGAGCCTTGATTCTCACGACAATGGACGGCGAGGATTTTCCGCGTCCTGTGAACTCCGATGTAGTCAAGAAATACTTTGTCTAAAACAAAAGAACAACTCGGTAAGTCGAAAACCTGAAAGGGCGGCTTAAGCAAAAAAGAGCGTCTCGGTGGACTGAAAACCTGAAAAGGCGGTCCAGGCAAAAATTAGAGACATAAAACGGAAACAGCTATCCTGATAGGTCAAACATCTGAAAGGACGACCTATGCAAAAATTAAGGATCAAAAGACAAAGTAACTACATCGGATTGGTCGTAATTCGTTAGGGACACGTCAATTGTCTGAAGACTCCGAATCGGAAGCATCCAGACAAGGAATTCAAAGTTATTAGGGATACTAGTGGCCATCGCGTTCAATGTACCCTCCCTTTTATATTTACCTTTTTTTTCAGACTTTGTAAGATTCGTGGAGCCACGCCTTTGGCAGGCTGCCACCCCTTTAATAAAATTCATTTCCCAACACAACATTCTTTACCTTTTATCAAATTCCTTTCATTCATTTTTATTCTTGATGATAGTACTTCAAAAACAAAAAAAAAGAGCTTTTTCAAAATTTATTTCATGAGTCTTTTATTTTTATCAATAACAAACGCATTCCTTTCGAACTCGTGAATATTCGGAGTGTACATCGATGTCTGTCCTTAAAGTAGATAAAGCTTCGCAGGCCGAGCATGGTCAATCGCAAAAAAGGAATTCCCCAACAGAATCCTCGGTGAATCAATCGGAAATTCCCTAGTGAGTTAAGAGCCCGAAAGGACGATTCAGGCGAGGACTTGCCAACCAAAGCGTAAGCATTCCCAGCAAAATCACCAGTTCTTCTCCCCAGCGGATTAGCACAATCCCCAGTGGATTAGCAAACTCCCCAAGAAGTCAATCTTTGTCCTACTCAATCAAAAGCCCAATTACCATTGGCATCAAAGGCTGGATATCGATCATGCTTCCAAAATGATCCTTATATCCCCAGCGAATTCACAAGCAAAGCCCAATCTTATTGGCATATCCCCCAGTGGAGTCTCATCTCACCAAAGCCCGACTTTACTCGGCACTCAAATCATAATCCCCAGCGTCCCACGTGACGTCTGTCATCCCCCAGGTCAGCATAATTCATGCATCATATCATAATCATTCATTAACATGCATCTCTATTCAGATCATGCATTTCCCACAACAAACAGTCGATTGACATCCCGATATGTCTAGTCTAGGGATGTCATCCTCCTTTTCGCCAAGCGGTAGGTTCGTCTTAACGAACAGCTTGTGCCAATTTTTCTATCGTATCAAGGGGCCAATTCCCTTAACAAAATGTTGGGTATCCCCCAGTACAAGTCCATCTCTCACACGACGTCCCCAGTGACAGTCATGCATTCATAACATCCATACATATGCATACAACATACTACTTATCATACATGGTTGTTCTAACCATCATGAGTCTCACAATCAATCGCGAGCAATTCGTGAATTCTTTTCCCAAGTATCATCCCCAGTCTGTCTGGTTCAGAGATGTCACCCTTTTACGCCAAGTGGCAGTTCAAACGAACAGCTTGCGCGTCTTTTATCATGTTTAGCCAAGTGGCAGTTCTTTAATGACAGCTTGTGCGTATTCCCCAGTGTTGTGCCAAGTGGCAAGTTCTTTCAATGAACAGCTTGTGCATTCTTTCTCCCCGATTGAAGGGCATTCGTAAGGAACGGCTTGTCAGCCGCATCCCCAGTCGTCAAGTGGCAAGTTCGGTAACATCCGAACAGCTGACATTTTTATTTCTGTCGTCATGGCAAGTTCGGCAACAACCCGAACAGTTGACATTTTTTATTTCCTGTCGTCAATGGCAAGTTCGGCAACAACCGAACAGTTGACATTTTATTTCCTGTCGTCAATGGCAAGTTGAAACAACCCGAACAGTTGACATTTTATTTTCTGTCGTCAATGGCAAGTTCGGCAACAACCCGAACAGTTGACATTTTATTTTCTGTCGTCAATGGCAAGTTCGGCACAACCCGAACAGTTGACATTCTTTTCATTTTTGTCGTCAGTGGCCAGTTCGGCAACAACCCGAACAGCTGACATTACCTTTTCATTTTTTGTTGTCAGTGGCAGTTCGGCAAC